>JBBPTT010000143.1:0-46453 GCA_038094175.1 Boletellus aff. lepidospora
GGAGAACTATTCGTCGATCAACCCTCGCTTGGAGTTCACGCTGGAACGGAATGCTTACCGATTCGCTGGACATAAACAAGATGCTGTTCTTCGGTTGACACCTTCGGGCGGGCGGGAAGACGGTTTCATTTTGTCTACGAATGGCGTACAGGTCGATGGAAAGCCTGCTTCGCGGGCTGAAGCACTGCAAGAGATTTTGAACCCATTCCAGTCGTCTCAAATGACCGACATCTCCACGAAGGCAATGTTTCGGGTGAGTACCAGGTTGTTTATTCGTTGTTCATGGATTGACTGGCCTAAAGTCGAAGAAGAAGAAATGGCAATCAGTATCTACGGCTGTTAGCTAATGTGGACGCACGACCGTTATACAGATCTGTTAATGTTACGCTTGTGTTGGCCAGGGACATCTGCCCATCGCGCTATCGGACCAACAGTGCCGCCGGTCCTCCCCTGCATGGATATACCGGCCGCAACATCATCGCGCCGTACCGTCGGTGGAACACGCTTGCCCTAATCGGGCTTCCGTCGTCGTAACACTGTAGGGGTGTGGTCCCTAGACGTCCGATCACCATGGTGGTTGTGCGGGACCTAGCCACTCTAACTTGAACATTCCGACTACAGACTTCCGCATTGACCGTCACCATTTCGCAATCATCTCGTAACTCTGGGCCGTCATACGCCCCTCGGAATGAAGTCTCCAGATCACTTAGTATGTCGATGTCTGTTTGTTGGCTGCCGGCCAAAAGGAAACCCACCAGCACGATGTTCCGAGGAGATTCATCCACGGTCCTGCCATCCTGATATATATGCACACTCGCGATAACCTCGCGCCGTGCGCCTGCATGCCCAGGACCACCGTCGCGTTGCACTCGCACGCTCAGACGCCCGGCTCTCCTTGCACATGGATATGTCGTCTGACTAGCAGTCACGTCCCTCCACCCATTTCCGCTCTCAGGCTTCCCTCCTTCCCAGAGGCGATCCTATGACAAGGACAAGGTACCGTCCGTCGGACCCTCTCGCGTCACGGCGGCTCTGTAGGCACTTGCCGCAATCTCGAGATTTCCCAACAGGCTGGCGACTTGGTGTGTTCGGCCCCTGTTGCGTGTCTGCACAGGCTTACACCAAATGAGATTCGGCTCCCGTGCTTTTTTGCCCCCTGCGCGCGTAATCTGCCCATGTGGTATGGCCCTGCGTGACATGGTCCAGTGTTGCTCAGATTTTGTTCGTAAAGCCATTAGCAACATTATTGGCTACGCGTGCAGCATAAAAAATAGCAAATAATTTGCAGTAAAAGTATTCGTGAATGTAGATGAGAGTTCATTAATTATTCAGGGTCCACAATCCAACTGTGTAGCACCAATGTCGGTTGTATACCGCCGTCGAGCAGGGCAAACCTTACCCACCGACGAAGTCATTCCATGCTTGATGTCACATCGCCCGAGCTCAGTGAGTCGAAAGTGAGACGTCCTGGGAATCACTTTGCTTCGACTGCCTTCGGGGGGAAATCCTGTATGCCCACATACACATAGTGTACTCCTTCCTCGATATTGTCTTTTCCGATGTTATGACTATTTTGATTTTATTGCGGTCAGTAGCAGACTCTGTTTACCTGGAGGAACAATAAGCACTCACCCATAAACCACATGATCAAGAGTAGTACTGTGGTACGTGGCGCATCCTACATGACGCCGACACAGAAGGCAGCGCGTCATGTCATCTGCCCTTCTCTGTTTGACATCCTGAATTTTGTTGTGGTACTCATTGCCGGCAAGCTCCCAACGCGGCATCTCAGAAAGTGGTGTCATCTTTATCCCGAGATGCGAACTGGCATGCCACATCTGTCACAGGAATATCCATCTTTAAGGACCGCGTGTCTCAATTTAAGGGAGACCCACCGCAGATCTCCAGCTCATCACCGTATCAGTTGGATACTTGCAAAATAGACACCTCAGTCGTGCATCCCGGTGGTCCATATCGTCCACTGTGGCTATGCTCGGATCTAACCCACATGTACGGACAATGTATGGGGCTTCCTCCAAGAATTGGATGCTGAACCAGCGTCGAATAGAACTAGTGGTTCCTGTTTCGCATTCGTCGTCGAGATAAGAGTATCCACGCAGACAAACAGAGAGCACGTCGAGATGAGTGAACGCGCCCAAGGTGTTCCACTTGAAATCGTTCAAGTGGAACAGTGCGCAAGCCAAGTGTAGTTTATCCGCGTGCGTCTGGGACGCTACCGCATGCTCAGTACTACCTGGTGTCTTGCCCTGACCATCAAATGTGTTTTCTGGTGATAAATGAAGAGGGATCTTCAGAAGATCAACGAGATCAACATCGAGCTTCTTCCGCCACCCATCAACCAGGTCAGGTAGTTGTGCGAAAGCAGGTGCGAACAGCTTGTCGCTCGTTTCGTCTCCTTCAGGAGCCCTGATTATGTCACGGAATGGACCAAAGCGCACAAGGTCGTACATATCTGGAAGAAGGTCGAACGTCGGTTCATCCAGGGCCGGGTGCGCCAGATAAGTATTGTATTCGTTCTTCAACAAGTTCCGACGTGATGGATAAACGGAGCTCTTCATCCGGCGTGACCGAAGATCGTTCATGATATTATGCCACCGAGGCAACATCCGGTCCCATCCTATGATCTCAATGGTCAATAAACTTCAAGTTGATCGTTCATGGAAACAAACCTTTGTCTGTCAGCGGTTTCGACGTCCTGAAAACAGTCTTGAAGGAAGCCCGAATTTGATGCCATCCAGAGTACTGAATCTCTCGCCTATATCCGTGCTCTATAAGTTTATCAAAGATACTATACCAGTATATGTTAACACCACGCAACACCGCCAAGTGAAGGCACTGACATTTCCTCTCGCTTCTCCCGGCGCAATGCGAGCTCATACCTCCACTTCGTGGCATTATCTTTTGCCCATCTTGCACAACGAATCGTCTGCTGTAGAGGTAAATCAGACATATATTTCTGAAGGGAGGAAATAAAACAAACACGAAGTATCTCCTTTTGTTGTTCCTCCCTTTCATGCAGAAATTGCTTCTTATCATCAACTAGGCGGTACTCGCGCAAGAATGACACCATCTGATCTTTGTCAACCTGCGCTGATATGTCTACGTATAGAGTTCAAACAATCTATTGTTTCAGATGACAATAACACTTACTTTTACTCACTACACGATATTCGACAGACAGAGCGTCGCTTTTCCGGATGATTTCGTCGCATTCAGACCTATCACAAAGCCTAATAGCACATGTGAATGAGAAGTTTATCCAGAGACGGCCATGAAACCAAACCGTTCGGGTTTGCATCTCGCACAGTACCTGCGACGCAGCCGCCAGAGAACTGCCTTCGCAGGTTTTCCACAACTCTATGCTACATCTCAGAGCGTTTCAAATTGTCCGAAACATCTATACGTACGTGGCACCGTGCACAAAACATGAGGTTCACATATTCCGGTTCAGTCAGGTCAGCCAGACATTCAGGCAGCCCATACACTTGACGCAGAGCGGCCTTCCACACGAACGCCGACGATTTGCTCATCAGAAGTTCCCGAAGAGACTTGCACGTACGTGCAAGATTGAGAAGGTCCATTGGATGAATGTACTCTGCGATCTATTACCGTCGTGACCGTCAGCAAACCCTCAAAGAAGAGAAAAGGTGTCTGTTTACAAGGAACAATATATCGAGGTTCAGTTGACAGAGTTCTTCTCGTTTCTTGCGACGCCCCTTCCTGGGGGAGTCCGTGTCATCTCTGCGCTGTCTCTTTGTCGGTGTGCCACATGCTAGTGGAGGTTCGATGGCGTCGCGCTGGCGTAGGACTTCAAGGTCGTCGTTGGCTTTACCTGAGTTAATTCTCGTGGCGGCTGATCGTGTCTGCACCATGTCGAGGTCGATGGTGTGCAATGAGCTGGTGCAGTGTCGCGCAGACAAGGTGCAGCAATCGCGGTGGATGTGGAGGATCGGAACAAGCCCCTAAGACACGCGTGACAAGGGGCTACCTATAAATGGCCAGACTCCAGCCACCACGCTGGGACACCTGCCACTGCCTCTCTCGCACTGCCACAGCGTCACAAGCAGTGCCTCTCGGATCGGAAAGAAAACAAATCTAGCTGAATGCGGCCCGGCCGGTGAGGTGCTCCCCTTTTTTTTGTTGCTAGCACGCAGGGACAAAGTGGGCGAGCCGAACTTTGACCATAAGCAGAGCCGACATGTCTCAGCTCTAACGTCGCATGCAAGTGGTAGTCACCGAGGAACTGTGAGTACGACTCTATTGGTGTGCCAGCACTTTCCACCATTGGGTTATCGAACTTAGACATGCTGTATCGGTGCTGGAGATATTCTCAAGAACGGAGGACATGTTGAGAGCTCGGGTCCTTGGACACGGTGGCGAGGGTGCAAACCAGACATCGGGGGCTAGCTGATATCCAGGCACCGACTTCTCGTATCATTCGGCATCCTGTTTGTTTACTAATTAACCAAAGGTCGAGAACGTGCAGATGGGGGACGCAAGCACCAAGGTCATTAGACCGGAACGTTCTACGCCACACTTTGCGTTTGTTGGGAGAGCGCAAGGTTGTATAATTGTGAGTCACTTGACAACGAGTAAAGGTCTATATACACATAGTACTCAAGCTCATCCAGTTCACCAAAGGCATGGCGACAATCTAGCACAGGTCCACTCTATCTACATGTAATTTCGTTGTAGGTCAACCTAGATGAAAAAAAGTATCTAGATAATCCTCTTTCTGAAAGCGACCGTGGCGTTCGGGTCGAACATCAACGCAAGTGCCATGTACCGCCTCAGCGGTCTCGGCGAGTTGTGCTGCAGCTTGACGTCATACGTCACCACGATGTGAGCCAACATCGATTTCAGCATGGTGGAAGCATAGAATCGTCCAGGACTTAATTGATTGTTAGCGATGTCCTTGACAACAATGAGGGGTGACCTTACCACGCAAGTTTACCATAGCCAAATACCAAATACTCGGGTACCATCAAAATATGCCGGTGCTTCATGCCCTTTCCTTCCTCTCCGTGTTGGTCAGTAAACCGGAACGGCTTAAATGCATGTGCGTTCGAGTAGAACTCTTCATCGTGAAGTATAGGTCTGGAAGCTACGGCAATCGTCGTCCCCTTCGGTACAAACGTACCATCTGCAAATGTATAGTCTTTCGCTGCCTTGCGTAGTAGATTCACTAATGGATTCGATGATCAGGCAGCCCATAAGTTAAATGAGGGCAGAGACGAATACCTCCACTAGGGCCATCCATGCGCCCAGACTCCTTTATAAAACTATCCACCTTTCGCATTTTACTTAATGCAGCCTTTGACCACCCCTCTTGTGCAATGATTGCTTCAACTTCCTCTCGAAGGGGTTGGATATATTGAGGGTTTGCGGCTAAGTGGAAGATCACATTAGTGAAAGTCTATGGTATCAAGTCAGTCGAGTCGGTCAGGGACATTGAGATCAAGTGCATACCGTGGAAGTCGTCTGATACCCATAACAGCGTCAATGTCAGGTAGGAGAAGATTGTATGTCGACCCACGTGAATCGCCGCAAAGTTGCAAAGCAAAATGCGATTTGTCAACGCTTCTACTGTCAACTCTGGTCCCTTGGCTTCTTCCATCAGCCATGAGAGAAGGTCATTCTGCAGGCAGGTGGCAGTAAGCACGAATAACATTCCAAAACGAGGGTGGCTAACAGGTTTGTCAGCCCACTCATTCCCGTATTCACTTAAATATTTCTGTCGTTCCTTGATGATGGGACCAAGGAGCTTCCTCCCACGCTCCTTACTTTCAGCAATCTTCGTGAACAACCGAATGACTAAGCTGTGACCACGTTGGGGTTGAGCTTCTGAACAGGCGGGTATGAGCCACAAGCGACGTACGGTTTGAGAAAGTTGGGGAACAGCTTTGCAATGAATGCACCGTGAGCAATATGTTCGGTGAACGTCAGGGTCAGATCTATCCAATCTGGATTGCGGCCTGGAGAACGGTCAAAGTTAAAAGTAAGGGAACCGGATTAGCTCACACAGCGGAAGTCCAACAAACAGTCTGTTGCTCGTTCTGCAGACTACTTCCTGCACCCGGCTGAATGACAGAACGCTCTTCCATTCTGGGTGTCCACTCATTCACGAGATCAATCATGAATGAGATTGTGATGCTCACCGTTTCCTCTAAGATCAAGAATGTCGTCAAAGGCAGCGACAATCTCATCCCTCATTCCTGGACATGATATTCCGATATTTCGAGTCAGCTGTGAGCGCAAAACTGGAATGTGATAGGGATTATGATGGATCCTATGGCTCATTGTGTACTCGAGCTGAAGCACCTGTCATAAAATTTAATGTAAGTTGATCACAAAAAATAGCGACTTGCATCATCAATAGCGTCCAATAATGAGAGGGCATCGTCGGGAGCTCGACATAACTCATCCACGTGCTCACGACTGCTAAAAATGACCATCCAACAATTGAATGCAGCAATCTTGAACGGTGCTCTTCGGTGCTAAAACTCTGAGCGAGAACAAATCAAATGCGCGAGGAACATGACTTACCTTCTCGTACCCCTCTTGTATAATGTCCATCGCATTGATGATGTATTTGAAACCAGCCCACCATGAGCCAAGCCAGCTGTTCGAGCCGACTGTGGGTATCGCATCAAGCTAATGGGAAGTGAATAAACACCGGGAGCCGGATATCCTGATTCTCTGTTACTCTACTCACTTTTGAAGGCGGCAAGAACTTGACAACAGCAACGAGGATAGCAGTGAATGCTGCAACACTGTATGTGGACATACTCGCGAGGTCCTGTAATCGTGAGTGCATTGAAAGAAATTTCAGCGCCCCTTGACTACATGGCCACTCGCATATCAGCTTTATAATTCGCAAACTTCGAATGAAACCGTAGGACACACCAACGAAGCCCATTTCGCTTAATGGACACAATTAGCAACACTGTACGTGAACATCCCTGCAAGGTTAGCGGAGAAAACCATGAGGTTGTTCTGATTCAGTCTACTTGTTCAACATAGTCGCCACCATACCAGATTTCTGGGAGAGTTTCAGATGTCTGAGGGACAACATTGCACAGATTCAAGGTTATTTGAGCGTTTTTACTGTTGCGACCGACTGCTCAAGTTCACTTACGAATCGTATGCGTCCACCACAATTCATTGAATGTTAAACTTTGTTTCTTACATAATTAATCGCCTTGCGGTTTTTCCCGAGGCTCTGTGTTGCTTCGGCGGCTCCCCGGCGAAATGCTGTCGCTGTGGAAGAACTGCAAGGGCCCGAACTAGACGCGCTGCAGTGACTGAAAGGTTCCGTGGAGTATATCTGGTGCTCGCCCCACTGACACCGCGCAGAGGCCTCCTCCGCCCCACCTGCACCACTCCTCCCCCTGCAACCTCTCTATCCGGGGTCGCCTCCCGCCCGTGCCGGCTCGTTCAGCCCACTCGTGCGCTCTGCATGCCCCTGCCGCCTCTGCGGATGCTGCCCACTAGGAAGACTCCCTAAATGGACCGGGAAGGATGACGCTCAGGGTAGCGGTACTGCCCTCTGATGACAGCTTGCTCGAAATCGCGCGTCCCCCGTCTCCTCACTCATCATTGATCATACCAGTACTGTAGGCACCGCCCTGTGCCGCCCGGCCCTGGTCCGCAGAGAGGGGCATCAGACAGACGATCAAGTGGGCTGAGAAGCCCCGGCTCCCTCCTCGCATACAGACCAGGGGGGGGCAGTCCCCTCGACTTCGCTAGAGCATGGTTGCGCGCTTCAAAACCCTCGCGTTGTTGATTTTTGTTGCTCTGAAGTAGCGTTTGCTTTCCTCAGTTCCAAGTCGAGTCCGCTGAGAATGCCGTTTAACCGGGGCATGGTGGTCGCGGGGGTACTGTGGGTGCAGGCATATCGGTGCGCTAGCACAAGTTGTGATTGTTGTAGAGTCAGCCTCAGACGGGCTCCAATCGTATCTACACGGCAGTAGCTGTCACCTTCGGAAACGGAGGGCAATGTGCGTTCTTTCTTGTTCTTATACATTGGAGGGGGGGCGAGTGAGAGATTGGCCCCTCGAGCGACAGGCGCCGGGTGCCCCCCGTCGTGTGTGGGGTGGTGGTAAAAGCCTAGCTACGAGTACAGCGTGTCTAGGGTCTAATACTATGGTGCGATCTGCTATGGACTCAAAGCACACGTTCCTTATATTATTGGCGCGTGTGCACTCACTGTGGGGTCAACGCGCACGGGAGAAAATCACCTAGGTAAACCTCTTTCTGAAAATGACTTGAGCATTAGAGTCGAACATCAATGCAGTCGCCATGTGCCATCTTGGTGACCTCGCCGTATCGTCCCGCAACTTGACGTCATACGTCACCACGACGTGAGCCAGCATCAATTTCACCATGGTGGAAGCATAGAATCGTCCAGGACTAACGAGTCGTCAGTGATGCCTATTGCTATTAAAAATAATATAGCCCAGGGACGTACCACGCGTGTCTACCGTGGCCAAACGTCAAATACTCGGGCACCGTCAAAATATGTTGGTGCTTCACGCCCTTGCCGTCCTCTCCATGCTGGCCAGTAAACCGGAACGGCTTAAACGCATGTGCATTCGAATAGAACTCTTCATCATGGAGTATAGATCTGGAAGCTATGGCGATCATCGTCCCCTTTGGTACGAACGTACCATCCGCAAATGTATAGTCTTTCACCACCTTGCGTAGCGCATTCACTAATAAATTCCGTGATCAGGCAGCCCGTGAGTTAGGTGAGGTTAGAAACAAATACCTCCACTGGGGCCCTCCATGCGCCAAGACTCTTTTATAAAACTATCCAACTTTAGCATTTTACTCAATGCAACATCTGACCACCCCTCCTGTGCAACGGTCGCCGCAACTTCCTCCCGAAGAGGTTCGATGTATTGAGGATTTGCGGCCAGGTAGAAGATTGCATTAGTGAACGTCTACCGTGTCAAGTTAGTCGAACAGGCTAGGGTAGATAGGATCAAGCGCATACCGTGGAAGTCGTCTAATACCGATAACAACGTTAACGTCGAGTAGGAAAAGTTTGTATGTTGACCCACGTGGATTGCCGCAAAATTGCAAAGCAAAATGCAAGTTGTCAATGCTTCCACTGTCGACTCTGGTCCCTTAGCTTCTTCCATCAGCCACGAGAGAAGGTCATTCTACGAGCAGACGGTAGTAAGTACGGATAACGTCCCCGAGCGAGGATGACCAACAGGTTTGTCAGCCCACTCGTTCCCGTATTCACTTAAATATTTCTGTCGTTCCTTGATGATGGGACCAAGGAGCTTCCTCCCGCGTTCATTACACTGACCAATCTCCGTGAAAATCCGGATGGCTAGGCTGCGTCCACGTTAGAGCTGATCTTTCGGACAGGTGAGTACGAGCCGCAAGCGACGTACGGTTTGAGAAAGTTGGGGAACAACTTCGCAATAACTCCCCCTTTAATCACATGTTCGATGAACTTTAGGTTTAAATTTATCCAATCGGGATGACGACCTAGAATAACTAAAGTTGAGAGTGCAACGGAGTAAGAACAATAGATTAGCTCACATAACGAAAGTCCGATAAACAGTCTGTCGGTTGACCTGCAGATCACTTCTTGCACCCGGCCGAACGTCAAGACGCCCTTCCATTCTGGGTGTCCAAGCATTTACGGATACCTGTCCCAAATGAAATCAAGATACTCACCGTCGCCACCAAGATCGGAAAGATCATCAAATGCAGTGACAATCTCGTCTCTCAGTTCTGGATACGATACTCTGATGTTTCGGGTCAATTGCGAGCGTAAGACCGGAATGTGATAGGGATTGCGATAAATTCCGTGGCTTATTGTGTACTCGAACTGAAGTTCCTGTTGTGAAATTCGATACAAGTTAATCGCACTAAAGGCAGAAACTTGCATCGTTAACGGCCTCCCACAGTGAGACCTTATCATCGGAAGCACGAAATAGCTCATCCACATGCTCGCGACTGCTGAAAATGACTAGCCAGCGATGGAATGCTGCGATCTTGAATGGCGCTCTTTGATACTGAGGCTCTGAGTGAGAACGAATCACATGCGCAGAGTATATGACTTACCTTCTCGTACCCCGTTTGGATGATGTCCATCGCATTGGTGAGATACCTGAAACCAGCCCACCACGAACCGAGCCAGCTGTTCGAGCCAGCTGTCGGTATTGCATCAAGCTATCGGGGAGCGAATAAATGCTGCGAGCTATCATGATTTCTGCTACCTCGCTCACTTTTGAAGGCCGGGAAAACTTGACGACGACGACGACGACGACGAGGGGAGCAATGAGCGCTGCGATACTGTATGTGGACATGTTTGCAGAGTCCTGTAATCCGAGTTATGAGTGCAGCGAGAAGTAATTCATAGTTTCAATGCTTCCTTACCTCCGAATGTCCACACGGCGCTTCAAGCAAGCTATAACCCGTGGATTCTAATTCAGACCGTGAGACATTCTAGAGAAGTGCGCAGTCAGCAAACACGCTGGGAAGCGATCACAATGATCATTACCGTGCCGGCGGGAGGTTGCTGAGTCATGAAATTTGTCGGACTCCATGGTGAAAATCGAGGAGCTGATCAACGACCATCATCGTACCAGATCGCTAGGACGGGTGTAGATGGGACCAAGATTTGAGGGACAGCATTGCGCAAATTGCATTCCTCACTATTGCAACTGGTGGTCGGCCTACCTACGAGCCGTGTCTTATCCAGTGCTGAGCGTCACTTGCCAGTGGTACTTCTGGAACTTCTGCTACGACTCGCTGGGCGCGGAACCTTGCTAACACGTATGTTACTACAGGACCCTGACGGACTACTAATCTGGACATCAACACGAACTCCCATTTGTTGATCCCCTTGCTCGGTACCCCGGGCGCCGCTGCTGTGCAAATCGCCAGAAGCCCGTTCTATTCGGCCGAGCATGACCGCTTCCTCAGGCATAATATTTACGGACTTGCCTGTAAGTTGATTTTTCTTTCCGGTGCAGTACGTTTCAAGTCGCACTGACTCCCCCGTCTCTCGTGACGAGGCTACCATAACTCACGCTATCTATCGGTTGCAGTGAGACGGCGTCCACAACATCAAGCAAAGAATTTGCGAAATCACAGCACCATGTTGATGACAGCCAGATCATACTTAAACTCGGCGTCTGAGAACCAATAGGATACATGCTAATCAAGATGGGAGGGCGGGTTGTGTAGCTCTAGACTCCCAGCAATGAGCAAACGATTCATATGTACCTACAAATCGAGCCCATGAAGGAGTCCACAAAGGCATTGCGACAGATTAATCAAAGCACGGGTCCCCTCTATCAACTCGTGAGCTCATTGTAGGTAAACCTGAGTGGAAAATGCATCTAAATAATCCTCTTTCTGAGCGCGACCTTGGCATTCGGGTCAAACATTAACGCAATCGCCATGTACCGCCTCAGCGGTCTCTTCGTATTATCCTGCAACTTGACGTCATACGTCAGCACGACGTGAGCCAGCATCGATTTCAACAGGATGGAAGCATAGAAACGTCCAGGACTAATGAATCGTCAGTGATTTGCTATTGCCGTCGAGAATAATAAGCAGTGACTGTACCATGCACGTCTACCATGACCAAACGGCATGTACTCAGGCGCCGTTGACACATATTGGTGCTTTTCACCCTCTCCGTCCTCTCCACGCTGGTCAGCAAATCGGAAGGGCTCAAATGCATGTGCATTCGAGTAGAGTGCCTCATCATGGTGTATAGACCGGGAAGCCACTGCAATCATGGTCCCCTTTGGTATAAACGTACCGTCCGCAAACGTATAGTCTTTCAACGCCTTGCGTAGCACACTCGCTGATGGATTCGATGATCAAGTAGCTCGCGAATTAGATAGATGCAGGAATGCGTACCTCCACTGGGACTATCCATGCGTTCGGACTCCCTCATAAAACTGTCTACCTTTAGCATTTTACTTAATGCAGCCTTTGACCATCCTTCCTGTCCAATGATCGCCTCGACTTCTTCCCGAAGTGGTTGAATGTATTGCGGGTTTGCCGCTAGGCGGAAGATAGCATTAGTGAAAGTCTACGATGTTATGTTGGTCGAGTAGGCTATGGCCGATAAAATTGACTACATACAGTGGAAGTTGTCTAATACCAGTAGGGGTGTCAGCGTCGGGTAGGGGAAGATCGTATATTGACCCACATGGATTACCGCAAAATTGCAAGTCAAAATACGAGCCGTCAGCGCCTCCACGGTCAGCTCTGGTCCCTCTGCTTCCGCCATCAACCACGAGAGAAGGTCGTTCTATAAACAAACAGCAGTAAGTATGAAGATCATCCTCTAATGAGGTGAACCAACCGGTTTGTCAGCCCACTCATTTCCATATTCGTCCTGATATTTCTGTCGTTCCTCGATGATGGGATCAAGGAGCTTCCTCCCACACTCCTTAATTTCACCAATCCTTGTGAACAACCGAACGACTAGACTACAACCACATTAGAACTTAGCTTTCGAACAGGCAGTATGAACCGCAAGCGGCGTACGGTTTGAGAAAGTTGGGGAACAGCTTCGCAATAACCCCCCCTTTAATCACGTGTTCAACGAACTTCTGGTTTAGATCAATCCAATCGGGATGACGACCTGGAATAACTAAAGTTGAAAGTGAAGCGGAGTAAGAACAATAGATTAGCTTACACAGCGGAAGTCCGACAAACAGTCTGTTATTTGACCTGCAGACCATTTCTTGTACTCGGCTGAACGTCAGGAAGCTCTCCCATTCTGGGTGTTCGCTCATTCACGAATGCCGCCCACGAATGGGATCACGATGCTTACCGTTTCCCCTGAGATCGAGAATATCGTCAAAGGCAGCAACAATCTCATCCCTTATTCCTGGGTACGATGGTTCGATATTTCGAGACAACCGTGAACGCAAAACCGGAATGTGATAGGGATTGCGATGGACCGCATGGCCCATTGTGTGCTCGACCTGGACTTCCTGTAGCAAAGCTCAACGGGAGTGAATCGCTATAAAGGAGACAGACACTCGCATCATTTACGGCTTCCGATAACGATAGCGCATCATCAGGAGCACGACACAACTCGGCCACATGCTCACGACTGCTAACAACGACCATCCAGCGATTGAACGCAGCAATCTTGAACGGCGCTCCTCGGTGCTGAAACTCTGAGTGTGGATAAATTAAACAGCCGAAATACATGACTCACCTTCTCGTACCCCTCTTGAATGATTTCCATCGCATTGGTGATGTACTTGAAACCGGCCCACCATGAGCCGAGCCAGCTGTTGGAGCCAACTGTGGGTATTGCCTTGAGCTAATGGGAAGCGAAGAAACATTAGGAACCATCACTATTCTGCTGCTTTACCCACTTTCGAAGGCTGGAAAAACTTGACGACAGCGACGAAGACAAGGGTAGCACTGGCAGCGAACGTTGCGACACTGTACGTAGACATGCTCGCAAGGTCCTGTAATTGTGAGTGCCAAGGCTCGCATATCAACTTTTATAATTCACGAATTTCGCATCAGATCGTGGGACACCCACACTGCCCAGGGAACTCGATTAGAAAATATGTCGGGAAGCGAATACAGGGGTAATCATGGATTCATTGCCGAAAGTTGCTGTCATGCTGGGATATGAAGGAGGGCGCGGTCACCACTATACCAGACCGCCAAGACCAGCTAAAACGAGGTAAAGCTTTGAGGGACGTGACAGCATCGCAGAAATTTAAAATTCTCACCACTTCAACTGGAATTCGGTTTCTTTGTGAGTCATAGTGGCTCTGCGACATTTAGCGCCGCTTACGAACTCACCAGGCGCTGAGCTTTATTACATAAAGTCCAGCTTCGTGTCTAATCGGGTTCTATGCTACACTGAGTTCACTGGTGCGCGCGTACTCAGTCGGCGTCTCGTCCACGCATACAGGGTACGTCCCACATGTATCCCTGTCGAGGGTCAACTGTCCTTCAATGCAAGGTGAGCCTCGCACAATCCTTCGGAGCAAGCTGCATATACATACCTACGAAAATATTCGTCTTTCGTGGCCAACTTCGCAGCCTCGTTGAATGACGTATTCAGAACATTGGGGTCTTGGACCGCTAATTGTTTGACGAACGTCGTAAGCACGGTCGTTTACGGTACTCGCGTTCACCTTAACTTCGCCGTCGCTCACGGATCCATGTACTAATACGCATTATATGCTATGGATCTTTCCGACTCACACCGCATCCGGGCTTATCAACTTACATAAACGCTCGTTCGTTGTTCACCTCTCTCGGTACCCACCCAATTGCTGATGTACCACCCGGCCAGTGGAGAGGGGGCAGTTCTCCACCACCTGTCGCCCCGTGCAGTGTGTGGGTGGAAGACGCCTAACTAGAGCACAGCGTGTCTAGGGCCTTTACGCTGGTACGGACTCCAGTCACCATGCCAAGACCCCTGCCATCGCTGAAGGTAGCCGGGATCCAAGTTATCATCTAACGCAGGACCAAGTCCTACTGTCCTGGCACTGGCCTCGACCACGCTTCCCTTGGGGTAGTATTTACATTCTTCTGGACTTGCCTGTCTGGTTTTTCCATCTAGTAAAGTGTGCTTAGAGCTGCACTGACTCCATCCCTCGCGGCACTTTCAAGTTTCAACTATGTTGATTATCGTTGACCTAGGTCGGCCTAGCGGAGTCCAGGCGACATAGCGGTCAAGCTGTAACTTGTGGTTCTGTGCGTAGGTTCGCGTCCGCCTCGGAATTCCTGCGATTGGCTCCGCCGAATGCCTGTCGATCTTATGGAATTGTACTTCTTGAATCAAGGTGTAGACACGATGCTGTGGACCACTGGTGCATACCAAGCTCGAGACCAAGAGCTTCGCGATCGAGAGTGAGTTAAATCAGGGCAAGACCGGGCTGACAGTTCAAGCACGGGGCCTTCTCCGTGTGCGCACCGTTGGTCCGACGTGCATACAAGCAAATAAGGAGATCGTCTAGACAACCCTCCTTCTGAACATCACCTTTGCATTTAGATCGAAAATCATCGCCGTCCCGATATACAGCCTCTGCGGTCTTGTCGTATTGTCGTCCAGCTTGACATCGTAAGTCACCACGACGTGCGCCAACATCGACTTGAGCGTGCTGGCAGCGAAGAAACGCCCTGGGCTATCATGTCGTCAGTAAGTTTTCTTTGTCATTGGAAACAGCAAGGTGTACCATGAGCGCGGACCATGTCCAAAGGGCAGGTACTCGGGTGTTGTTGACACATACTGGTACTTTGTACCTTCCCCGCGCTCTTCATGTGGCCCAGCAAACCGGAAGGGCTCGAATGAATGAGCGTTTTCGTAGAACGCTTCATCATGGTGTATACACCGAGAGGCTGCGGCAATCATCGTCCCACTCGGTATAAATGTACCGTCCAAAAACGTGTAATCTTTCAGTGCTTTGCGTAGCAGACTCACTAACGAGCTCGGCAATCAAGTAGCGCACGGATCGTATGAACGCAGACGTACATACCTCCGTTGGGGTCTTCCATGCGTTTGGACTCCCTCAAGAAGCTGTCTATTTTTCGCATCTTGTACAGCGCAGCCTTTGACCATCCCTCCTTCTCGACTATCCCTTCGACCTCTTCCCGAAGCGGGTGGACGTATTGGGGATTTTCTGCGAGGTACAAGAGCGCATTGGTGAAAGCCTACATTGTAGTGTTGGTCGGGCGGACCGGGACCACTAGAGTTTGTTACATACCACGGAAGCCGGCTAGCATGCACCCATGGATGGATCTGAGCTTTCCTTGAGCGAATATGATGGGCGGACGCACGTGGATTGCTGCAAAGTTGCACCCCAATATGCGAGCTGTCAATGCCTCCACCGATGATTCCGGTCCTTCTGCCTCGTCCATCAACCATGTGAGAAGGTCCCTCTGCGAGTAGACGATCGTGAGTACGGATATTATCTCTGAGCAGCGTTGACCAACAGGTTTGGCGCTCCGCTGATTGCCGCATTCAATCAGTTGCCTACGTCGTTCCTCGATAACGGGACCAAGAAGCTCCCTTCCACGCTCATTGCTTCGAGTCACCCTTGTAAGCAATCGTGTGGCTAGACTGTGACCCACGTCAATGCCTGCTTTTCAACGGGCGAATGTAAATGACAAGTGACCCACGGTTTGAGCAAGGTGGGGAAAAATCGTATGATAGACGATCCTCTGACGACAGAGTAAGTGAATTGAAGGCTCAGATCCACCCACTCTGGGTCACGACCTAGGACAACCAAGTCAAAAAGAAAAACAGAAGCACGGACAGCGGGATGTCGCACACAACGCAAGTCCGACAAACTGTCTGTTGCTCGTTCAACTGACCACCTGTTGCGTGCTGCCCAACGCGGAAACAGCCTTCCATTCTGGGAGTGTCAATGTTCACAAGTTACGATCACGAGCGAAAAGCGAGCCACTCACCGCTATCCTTGAGATCGAGCACGTCGTCGAAGGCAGTGACGATCTCATTTCTGATCTCTGGATAGAATCTCCGGATATTTTGAGTTAGCTGAGAGCGCACGATCGGTACGTGGTAGGGATTATGATGAACCCCATAGCCTAGTGTGTATTCGGTTTGAAACACCTGTTCACGACGTTCAGTCACGAGTAGGTCTCATCTGAAGAAAGACATCAACACACATCGCTGACGCCCTCCAAGAGAGAGAGCGCTTCGTCGGGCGCCTCGCACAGCTCTTCTATGTGCTCACGACTACTGACGATGACCATCCAACTATGGAATACCGCAACCTTGAAGGGTGCTCCTTTGTGCTGAAATACGACCGAGTGGGAAAGCGTAGGTCGAAGAAGAGAGTGCAAGCTTACCTTTTCGTACCCTTCTTGAATGACGTCTAGTGCGTTGGTCAGGTACCTGAAGCCGTCCCACAACGAGCCGAGCCAGCCGCTCGAGCCTACTGTAGGTATCGCATCAAGCTTGGGAGGCGAACTACGGATGAGGGGTGCAGAATAATAGAAATTTCCATTGACCATACCTACCTTGGAAGGTAGGAACGACTTGAGGGCGATAACGAGAGCAGCAGCCAACACTGCGACAGGGCCATAACCAGAGACACGCGCACGGTCCATTGGTTGGAAGTGCGTCAAGGGGGATGGCGGCCCATACGATCCTTATGAGCACTCTGAGCATCCCCGAACACCATCGTACGTCCCTGTGGAGATACCTTACACCACCGAATGGGTTGCGCCGGTGGCTTCAGACACCCACCACTAGAGCGGCCCACGACGACTCGTTTGTACCAACCTCGCTGACGCACCGTAGTCGGCCGGGTTGGTCGGGAAAAGTAAAGCGGCATGGTAATGGAACGACGTTGCCATCTTGTCGCGTAAATGATGTCACACGTGCAGATTTTAATGAGATCATATACGTGGGAGATAGATTACAATTCTGGATGATAATTATAAGAGATATCTGCCACATGGTATTATTGATACGACGTAGCGGCATGGTAATGATCAAATTGTCACGCCCAGCTATGTGCGACTGCCAGTTGGTTTCACGCAGGTTGACGCAACTTCTTCGCTTCAGCTTTTCCCCACACCAGGTACACCTGCGGCTCCCACTTAAGTGGACGTGTTGGACGTTTCAGACCGAACGTCTGAAGTGTCTGTATCTAAAACGACGTATTTACGTCGTTTCCACTCAATTGAATAAATGTTGCATAGGGCCATCCCGCACCGTGCACACGTGACAAGCACCATATATAGGCACGCCGCGCCCGCCACTGCCAAGCCGACGTTCCGACCGCTGCGGCCGCCCTTCCCACGCTCTCTGCGTTGGCGACTCCCGCGATCCTCGCCTAATTTGGCAGGCACCACAGGTTGCCGTATTTCACTGACTTTGGCTGCACCATTAGACACACCAACCCTGGGGGTGTAGCTTCAGCGTCGGCCGACGTCCCAGCGGTCTTCTCATTAAGTAACTTTCTATGCCCCATGTGCTGACAGCCGCTCCCCCAACGCCGAGTTCCCTGCCTATTTGGCTATACCAAGCCACCTCCAGCAACCCGCGGCCAGTGACGAGTGGCATGTGTCACGCGCACTGTATATGGGAGTGCCGTTCCCTTCGCTCTGAGCCACCCACGTCTGGCAAGCGAGCCAGCCGTGTCCCCACATCCCATTTACTAGTGGGCCCATATGCACTTGGAGCACCGACCGATATTCTTGCTCCGCTTTCCTTCAAAGGCACGCCCGCACGGACTACGAGGAAAGACGAGGACTGGGATTGTGCGTATCTTGTGCTCCCTCTTCTCTTTTTTTCGCAGCTAATCTATCACCTTGAAGAAGCATCTTCTGTTCTCAGAAGTCCAGGATTGCGGATGATAGATGATCATCAACTCAAACGCACAGCCGCCAACGGTCGGAGCTGCCAGCCATGATATGGCATTACGACAGGATGAACGCCTGGAGAATGAGGTTCATGGCGCAGATTGCGAAAAAGGCGTGGTCATCCGCAGTAAGCGAATTCGTGCCGACAGTGCGACGTGCAAATCATGGTCGAGACCAAACTCAAGATGCGCGAGTGGGGGCAAGGCCAGTGAGAATAGTGACGAGTCCCTCCTCCTGTCTGATGTGTTTTCGCTCTCGATTAACGTACATACAAGAAAATTTCGTTTAGGACTGGGCCCTCCTTCTGAACATGATCTTTGCACTCGGATCAGGTATAATCGCCGTCCCAATGTGCAGCGTTTGCGGTTGCGTCGTCGTGCCGTCCTGCAATTTGACGTCATACATCACCACCACGTGTGCCAACATCGACTTGAGCTCGTTGGCAGCAAAGAAACGACCTGGGCTGACACTCCATTGTGTGATTTTCAACAGCAGTGAGAATGAAGACACAAACCATGCGTGTCGACCATGTCCGAACGGCAAGTACTCGGGTGCTGTCGACACGTACTGGTACTTTACACCCTCTCCGTCCTCTTGGTGCATGTCGGCAAATCGAAAGGGCTCAAACGCATGTGAGTTTGGGTAGAACGCTTCATCGTATTGTATACACCGAGCGGCTGCTGCGACGATGGTTCCTTTGGGTACACACGTCCCGTCCGAGAACGTGAAATCTTTCAACGCCTTGCGCGTGAGGCTTACTGGCAGGATCGATAGTCAAGCGGAAGACACGTCAGATAAATGCAAAGACACCTACGTCCATTGATGCCTTGCATACGTCCCGATTCCCTGAGAAAACTGTCTACTTTTCGCATCTTGCCCATTGTTGCACTTGACCATCCCTCCTTCTCAACAATCCCTTCGATCTCCTCTCGAAGCGGTTGGGCGTATTCAGGATATGCTGCAAGGTAAAAGAGTGCATTGGTAAGTGCCTGGGTGTGAGGTGGGTCGAGTAGGCAAGAATCCATGAAACCGAGCACATACGGTGGAGGTCGTCTAGCACGTGCCGCATGGACGGGTCAAACTCTGGCGCGTAAGAAGGCATATGGACGCACGTGGATGGCTGCAAAAATGCAAGTCAGCATACGCGCTGTCAGTGCTTCCACCGACAGCTCTGGTCCCTCCGCCTCGTCCATCAACCACGAGAGAAGGTCGTTCTGCGAGCAAAGGATCGTGAGTACAAACACCGTCTCCGGACGAGGAGAGGTCTACAAACAGGCTTGTCTTCCCACTGTTTCCCATGTTCATTCAGATACTTTTGGCGTTCCTCGATCAGAGGTGCAAGGTGCTTCCTTCCTCGTTCATTACTGCGAATAACGTTCGTAAACAACCGCGCTGCCAGACTGCGACCATCAATTAGCTCAAGACTGGCGGATTGAGTATAAGTGACCCACGGTTTTAGACAGGTGGGGAACACCCCTATAATTATAGCTCCTGTGCCAACATGTTGTGTGAACTTGAGGCTGAGGTCTATCCAATCAGGGTCACGGCCTGGAGGAGGGGCAGTCAAATCCGGGCAACAGGCCAAGAAACACGTAGGCTTACACAGCGGAAGTCCAACAAAAGCTCTGCTGCTTGTTCTGCAAATCACATTTTGAACGCAGCTCCATGTCGAGATACTCTTCCATCCTGGGTTGTCGAGCATACATCTAGACAGATCACAGATAAGAGCAAGATGCTCACCGTATCCTTCGAGATCGAGAATGTCGTCAAAGGCGGCAACGATCTCGTTTCTGATTTCTGGATACAATGCCCCGACGTTTCGAGTCAGTTGTGAGCGTATGACCGCAGTGTGGTAGGGATTGTAACGGATTTCACGGCCGAGGGTGTATTCGACCTGAAGTTGCTAACATGACGGTCGACATGAGTGGGTCGCCACCGGAGCAAGGCAGCAGCGCACATCATTGACGCTTTCTGAGAACGAAAGCACGTCGTCGGGAGCCTTGCGCAGCTCTTCCACGTGCTCGCGACTGCTGAGAATGACTACCCAGTGATGGAATATTGCAACCTTGAAGGGCGCTCTCTTGTACTGAAATACCTCGTAAGCCGAGCGCCAAATAACTCAGGGTGGCTTGACTTGCCTTTTCATACCCTTCCTGAAGGACGTCGAGCGCGTTGGTCGGGTGCCTTATGCCAGCCCAGCACGAACTGAGCCAGCTGCTTGGCCCAGAGGTGGGTATCGTGTCGAGCTATCGGGAAGCATTGGGATCCGGCAACTCAGGTTTTTTTCGTTACATCGCACCCTCACCTTGGAAGGCCAGGACCACTTTACGACGACAAGGACGAGGACGAAAGCAGCAAGCGCAGCGAGGGTATTTCCAGAGACACTGACCGGATCCTGCAATGGTGTGTGCATCAAGGATGGTGCTTGTGTGTGCTTAGTGCTTTTCGATCCGATGGTCATCCACATTACCTTTATAATCCATGAAGAAACCTTACTTCGAAAGAGCATATGGGGATATCTTGTCACTTGTGCGACACCTGTGCACCAGGCACTCTATTACGAGGTCCTAGAACACTGACATTACCAGACTGTCTCGGCACATGTCGTGGCTATCGCGTCTATTGAGCGGTGTCACCGTCAGATACGACAACATACGACTTTGAAACAGATGGATATTTCAAGTCATGCGCATTTGTTTCGGACGCCTGTCATGTCAGTAATCAGGGAAGGCTGTGACTGACATGCATTAGCTCCGCTCGCTTGCATGCGGCGACTCAGAGAAGGCGCGACACAACAAATGCCACACTCAAACATGACGAGGGCGTCCCTGAAATGATCAGTTTGGGTCACCAACAATGCCGAGTGTGACTGACACTCTTCGGAGATCAAATATCGGGACATTCCATGACGGTGAACAGCCCGTTTCAGCGTGCGCCCCCGCCTTCCCACGCCTCCCGTCGGTAGCTGTCCTTGCTGTCCTGCTACCTTGTGTCAGCCTCTCAGAACAGTTCGCCTCATCGTTGAGTGCACTCCATGATGGGTTGTTCTGAAACTGCCTGTGGGTCATCACAGCAGTAGGTGGAGTTTGAAATTAATGCCTGCACAGCACATGAAAACTGAGCAATGGGACAACCCTGATGATGAAGGTGTGCTGCACCCACCAAACTTGAGACCAAACTCAAGATACACAATTGGGGGCAATAAGAATAGTGACAAGTCCCTCCCCCTGTCTGCATGTGTTTTCGCTCTCCATTAACGTACATACGAGAAAAAATCGTTCAGGACTGGACCCTCTTTCTGAACATGATCTTTGCACTCGGATCAGGCATCATCACCGTCCCAATGTGGAGCGTCTGCGGTCGCGTCATCGTGTCGTCCTGCAATTTGACGTCATACATCACCACCACGTGAGCCAACATCGACTTGAGCTCGTTGGCAGCAAAGAAACGACCTGGGCTGACACTCCATTGTGTGATTTTCAACAGCAGTGAGAATGAAAACACAAACCATGCGTGTCGACCATGCCCAAACGGCAAGTACTCGGGCGCAGTCGACACGTACTGATACTTTACACCCTCTCCGTCCTCTTGGTGCATGTCGGCAAATCGAAAGGGCTCAAACGCATGTGAGTTTGGGTAGAGCGCTTCATCGTATTGTATACACCGAGCGGCTGCTGCGACGATGGTTCCTTTGGGTACACACGTCCCGTCCGAGAACGTGAAATCTTTCAACGCCTTGCGCACCAGGGTTACTGGCAGGATCGATAGTCAAGCGGCAGACACGTCAGATAAATGCAGAGACACCTACTTCCATTGAGGCCTTGCATGCGTTCCGATTCCCTGAGAAAACTGTCTACTTTTCGCATCTTGCCCACTGTTGCACTTGACCATCCTTCCTTCTCAACAATCCCTTCGATTTCCTCTCGAAGCGGTCGGGTGTATTCAGGATTTTCCGCAAGGTAAAAGAGTGCGTTGGTAAGAGCCTGGGTTGTCAGGTCGGCCGAGTGGGCAAGGATCAACAAAACTGAGCACATACGGTGGAGGTCGTCTAGCACATGCCACATGGATGGGTCAAACTCTGGCACATAAGAAGGTATGCGGGACGCACGTAAATGGCTGCAAACATGCAAGTTAGCATACGCGCTGTCAGTGCTTCCACCGACCGCTCTGGTCCCTCTGCCTCGTCCATCAACCACGAGAGAAGGTCGTTCTGCGAGTAAAGGATCGTGAGTACAAACACCGTCTCCGGACGAGGAGAGGTCTACAAACAGGCTTGTCTTCCCACCGTTTCCCATGTTCATTTAGATACTTTTGGCGTTCCTCGATCAGAGGTGCAAGGTGCTTCCTTCCTCGTTCATTACTGCGAATAACGTTCGTAAACAACCGCGCTGCCAGACTGCGACCATCAATTAGTTGAAGACTGGCGGATCGAGTACAAGTAACCCACGGTTTCAGAGAAGTGGGGAATAGCTTTATAATCATAGCTCCCGTGACGGCATGTTGTGTGAACTTGAGGCTGAGATCTATCCAATCAGGGTCACGGCCTGGGAGAGGGACAGTCGAATCCGAGCATCAGGCCAGGAAACACGTAGGCTTACACAGCGGAAGTCCAACAAAAGTTCTGCTGCTCGTTCTACAAATCACATTTTGAACGCAGCTCCATGTCGAGATACTCTTCCATCCTGGGTGTTCGAGCGTTCATCTAGACAGACCACAGATGGGAGCAAGATGCTCACCGTATCCTTCGAGATCGAGAATTTCGTCAAAGGCGGCGACGATCTCGTTTCTGATCTCCGGATACAATGCCCCGAGATTTCGAGTCAGTTGCGAGCGTATGATTGCAGTGTGGTAGGGATTGTGATGGATTTCACGTCCGCAGGTGTATTCGACCTGAAATTGCTAGCATGACGGTCGACATGAGTGAGTTGCGGCCGGAGCAATGCAGCAGCGCACATCATTGGCGCCTTCTGAGCACGAAAGCACGTCGTCGGGAGCCTTGCGCAGCTCTTCCACGTGCTCGCGACTGCTGAGAATGACTACCCAGCGATGGAACGCCGCAACCTTGAAGGGCGCTCTCTTGTACTGAGATGCCTCGTAAGCCGAGCGCCAAATAAGTTGAAATAACGCAGGGTGGCTTGACTTGCCTTTTCGTACCCTTCCTGAAGGACGTCGAGCGCGTTGGTCGGGTACCTTATGCCAGCCCACCACGAACCGAGCCAGCTGCTTGGCCCAGAGATGGGTATCGTGTCGAGCTATTTGGAGGCATTGGGACCCAGCAACTCAGTTTTTTTTTGTTGCCTCGCACACTCACCTTGGAAGGCCAGGACCACTTCACGACGACAAGGACGAGGACGAAAGCAGCAAGCGCGGCGAGGGTGTATCCAGAGACACCGACAGGGCCCTGCAATGGTGGGTGCATCGAGGATGGTGCTTGTGTGTGCTTAGTGTTTTTCAATCTGATGGCCATTCATATTACCTTTATAATCTGTGAAGACTCCCCGACCATCGGGACCTTGTGAGCGTTATCTGGTCAACTGGGGTAGGAAAACCTTACTTTCAAAGAGCGTATGGGGATATGTTATGCAGTGCATGTGCACCAGATGCTTTATCGCGGGGTCCTAGAACATCGACACTACCGGGTGTTTCGAAGCTTGTCGTAGCTGTCGCGTCCATTGAGCAGTGTCACCGCCATATAAGACAACATACGACTTTGAAATAGACATGATGGGTATTTTAAGCTATGCACGTTTCTTTCGGACGCCTATCATGTCAGTGATCAAGGGAAACAGCGACTGATACGCCTTGACTCCGCACGCTTGCAGGCGGTGAGACCCGGAGGGGCGACACAACAAACGCCACACTCAAACATGTCAATTTGACCTTATTTGTTCATTCTTTCAATCTAAGGTAGACCTCACACAGATCCAGCAAACGATTGCGTGACAAAGCCCGACTTGCGTGACAACGGACTCAAAAATCAAAGGACAATGCAACTACACACGTTGCCAAAATTGGCTAGAAATGAGTTGTGCGGAACTAGGCAATCTAATTTTCATTGCTTTAGTTTCTTTCTGGCGTCTCAAGAGCAGGAGATGATTTTTTTGTGGTTATGGAGGTTATGCATTGCACAGCCGAATGTTCGATAATCCCCACCAGCGCCATTGCTAAGCCCCCCTGTCACACCTTTGTTACAGACCCTGAGGTTTGCTGGATCTGAGTGAGGTCTACCTTAGCATCTCGGCACGCCCTTAGGGTCACCCGCGCATGACACTGCGTGATTCGGACGACTTGAATGTCGGTGTAATCCATCCCATCCAGATAAGATAGTACTCCACGGCTTCAAACCAGTGAATCGCTAACAAGTGAGCGCTAGCACACCCCAGTCGGCAGGCAACGATGCTGGAGGCGCCTGCTATTACCAGACCAATGTTCGAGCCATGGCCGTTGGCTAGGATTTGAGCATCATCCACCCTCTTTTCAACGTCTGCAATATATTCTAGTACGTCCGCAGACATCTATGCCACCTTACAACAAAGTGCATGAGTCGCCAGAAGGTTGATGGGGAAGAGGTAGGTCTGTTGTTGTGGAAAAGATCACATATTCCGCAAGGCCGTTCACTAGTCTCAATGCATCCTTGGATGCACATACATGATAGGTAGTGATTTGTCCTGTCGGTAAACATAAAGACGCGTCGGAGAGAGAAAAGGGCGTCAAGCGCACTCCAACATCAGCAAAATGTCACATGTCTGGGCAACCTGATGTCCGCTAGACCAGGTTCGTCAGACAATTTCAGTGGGTCTGAGCTCAGGCCAGTCGAGTGCTGAACGCAGAATCGGATTCATGCTGCAATGCACCCTGTCTGGCCTCAGAACGACTCATCAAGTCATATCAGACAGGTTAATTGTGCATAAAGAAAATAACAATTGTCTATTGGTACTACTACTTGATTATATTTACTTGAGGAGTAAACAGATAGGTAGAGATATGTCGTCATTGTGGTCAGTCGTCCCTTTTTCTTCATCCTAGCAAGTTGATGCATTATTGTCCTCGTCGTGCTTTCATTGTAGCAATGGTGGTGGGGGGGTGATAGTTGTTCGTCGTGTTGTGGTCGTAGTCGTAGTCGTCATAGGTGTCGTACTCGTTGTGTCCTCCGAAGACGTCCAACCCTTACAAAGACATTACATGGACAAACGTTTCTACTACCTTCCCTGCTAGTTTTATTAGCCGATTGTACCGCCCGCACGACAACTGTACCTTCAGCTATTTCAAGCCCCTGTATCCCAGTGAGCATACAACAATGATCATCATAACGCGCTCCTTGGTGACCATGACAGTAGAATGCGTAGACAAACTCTTTCTTCTTGTATACAACTACAGAGAGAAAAACACCTAGACAATCCGCTTCCTAAACATGACTCTTGCCTTTGGATCAGGCACCGTCGACGGTCCGATGTACAGTGTTTGCACTGGTGCCGCGTTGTCCTCAAACTTGACATCGTACGTCACCACGACGTGTGCCAACATGGACTTGAGCTCGTTCGCAGCAAAGAAGCGTCCCGGGCTTGAACACACATCGTCAGCAATCCCTCATCGAATATTCACAGCGGTGAGAATAATACCATGCGTGTCGACCATGCCCAAATGCTAGATACTCTGCCGTTGTCGACACAAAATGATGCTTCGAAGCTTCTCCGTGTTCTTCGCGCAGGTCCGCAAACCGCAACGGCTCGAATACATCTCCATTTGGATAGATCTCTTCATCATGATGTACACACCGAGAGGCTGCTGCGATCATCGTGCCCTTTGGTACGAACGTACCATCCGAGAACGTATAGTCTTTCGCAGCCTTGCGTAACATGCTCACTAAACCGAGCCCAAAAAAGTCAGCAAATTGGCTTGTTAGACAAGTCGGGAGACGCATACCAACACTAAAGCTTTGCATGCGTTCGGACTCCTTCATAAAGCTGTCTACTTTTCGCATCTTGCGCAGCGCAGCCTTTGACCATCCTTCTTTCTCAACGATCTCTTCAACCTCCTCCCGGAGCGGTTGGATGTATTGAGGATTTGCTGCAAGGTAGAAGAGTGCATTAGTGAACGCCTGAAATCTGTCATCAGACAAGCATGCTACCAGCGAAGCTCTGCACAGACCGTGGAAGTCGTCTGGTGCCGGAAGCACGTGAGTTTTGAGCACGAGGAAACGACATGCACACGCACGTGGATCGCCAGAAAGTTGCAAGTCAACATACGAGCTGTCAATGCCTCTACCGATAATTCGGGTCCCTCGGCCTCTTCCATCAACCATGAGAGAAGGTCATTCTAAAAGTAAACAATGGTGAAAACAAGCATCGTTGTCTGGGCAAGGTTGACCAACAGGTTTGTCGGCCCACTCATTCCCATATTCATTCAGGCACCTTTGTCGCTCTTCGATTATTGGTCCGAGAAGCTGCTTTCCACGCTTGTTGCTTTGAACGACGTGTGTGAACAACCGAGCGGCCAGACTACAACTACATCAGAGACTGGTGCGTACAAGCGAAACGCGACCTACGGTTTGAGGAACGTGGGAAAAAGCTTTATAACCTCCGCTCCTCTGACGACATGCTGGGTAAACTTGAGGCTGAGGTCTATCCAGTCGGGGTCACGGCCTAGAAGAACAAGTGTCTAAACCCGATAACAGGCCAAGAAGCACGCATGCTCACACAGCGGAAGTCCAAAAAACACCTTGTTGGTCGTTCTGCAGATGACTTCCTGCACGCTGCTGAAAGCAGGGACGCTCTTCCATCCTGGGTGTCCGAGCATTTGTAATTAGCCATCGCGAAAGAAGGTGGGACCCTCACCGTTGTCCCTTATATCTAGAATGTCGTCAAAGGAAGTTATGAGCTCGTCCCTCATTTCTGGATACACTTCCGCAATATTTCGAGTGAGTTGCGAGCGCACAACTAACGAGTGGTAGGGGTTATGATGTATCCCATGGCCCATCGTGTACTCGATCTGAAGTTTCTGGTGGTGAAATTTAGTACAGCTCAATCATACCGGATGACGGATAGGAATAGCGTACATCATTCACGCCATCGAAGAAGGATATCAGATCATCAGGGGCTCGACGCAGCTCCTCTACGTGATCGCGGCTGCTGAGAATGACCATCCAGCGATGGTATACCGCAACCTTGAAGGGTGCTCGCTTGTGCTGGAACACAGAGTGAGCAAGCATCGAATGCAAAGAGCGGCAGACCTGCCTTCTCGTACCCTTCTCGGATGACGTCGGCAGCGTTGGTAACGTACTTGAAGCCAGCCCACCAAGAGCCAAGCCAGCTGGTTGATCCGACTGTGGGGATCGCATCGAGCTGTTAGGAAGCCAATTAGCATAAAAAACAGTCCATTAAAATCCCCAGTTACAATGCTCACCTTGGAAGGCTGGGACAACTTGACGAAAACGAAGAGGGCAGCAGCGAATGCTGCGGCACTGTAGCCAGAGGTACTCGCAAAGTCCAGTAATCGAACGTGCATCGAGAGAAATCCTTGCGTCAATATAGACCTTGCTGGAGGCCGTTGGTAATTTATGGCCTGTGGACTCCGATGATCGCATGCTACCTGTGACCCGGCCCCTCCCTTGCGCGTGTTTTCTTGTCATCCTGCTTACAACAAATATTCGAGGCACTATCTACTGCGCACTTTGAACCGATAAGAATAAGTTGACAATGGGGAGTTGGGCTCATCGTGCCTGGGACAATCGGAAGTGCGGATGATGCCGTGGAGATTAGACTACGATCAACTTCAAGTAGTAGGACTGCCCCAATTTGGCAGACACTTGTTGTTATCACACAACCTTGAACTGAGCTTAGAATCCACAACAAACCGACTAGGCTACGAAAACTATTGTACGTAGGTTACTTCTGAGCCTGGGATGCTGTCCGAGTAGATCAACCGAGGTGAGCGAGTACTGTCACCTTCTTGTCGTATTACGCAATTGTTTTGGGCTAGCTTGGACAGCGTGGAGTTCGGCCCCCGTTCATCATGATGACAGTGAGACCGCAGCTGATCGGGTGACCCCACATTTGTCTGCGACCGGGTACCATTTAGTGATCCGGCACTCACAGTCACCGTGTTTATACTTGTACCCCTCGCATGACTTCTTCAGGCACCCCGGTCGATTCTCTCGGCTCGCAGAACATGTCCAGTCATCGCAAAAAAAAGGCATATTTTACATCCGCGTCACCAACAAGCATCTGCAAAACTCGGTCTAAATGCGCCCCTACAACAATGTAAAGAGTAGGTATATCACTTTTTTTCCGTTCCCTCTCCAGTTTGGGCAACACCCGTGAGCGTGTCTGGCTTGGAAAAAAAGATAGGCCTTGACGGCATTTTTTTTGTGCACGCACACGTAGGCCACGGACGGGGTCGCAAAGCCTCATACCATACCCTCGACGATGAAACTGGAGAGCGCCCCAGAAGCAAGCCCGACCATCATGAACGTACCGCCTAGCGCTGCCGCCAGGTCCACGTCCTCGCGCCGCCCTTGCAACCCAGGGTTGTGCTCAAGAGAGGACACTGCAAGCATACCCAGGCACGCGACGAAGCCGTTCGTGTATCCCATCGCGAACAAAACAATCATGAAAAGGGCATCGGAATTTATGACCGGAGAAATTGGGTGGCCGGACGTTGTTACAGGCCGCTGGATGTTGCATAGGAGGATTAGAGGTATAAATAACGTCCGTGCAAAAGACAGGGACGATATTTTGCTGGTGGACCAGGCAACAAAGCGAGGGGACGAGCAGGTGTGTCGTCCGACAAGATCACCGATATTGAAGACCAAAAAATGGATCGCACTGAAAAGCAAAGGAGGGATAACAAGATCCACGGATTGCACGCGGACCGTGATCGCAGGGTAGACAGCCTGGTTAAACACTCCGTCAGGCAAGGGAGATTACGAAAAAGGATTTAGAACCGACCAGAGTGACCGTATATACATATGCGACGGAGAACATGACGATCCAATTCTCTTTGAAAATCTGATAAGCTCGAGTGTATCCAACCGTCGGGATCCCTCCGCGGCCGACACCCGCGATTAGCCGACTGAGCTCATCCGTATTTTCGGCGTCGTTGCTTTGTTTCAGTGCACCAGCACCCTCGACACGGGAATTTTGCTTGGCCAACCATGCATAGACGACCAGTGTTGTGCAGAGAAACATGGCGGAAACGCCAAAGAAGATTCGCGCCGCTATTCCTTCTGCGTCACCAGGGCTTTCAATTTCCTCTGTGACCGTACATATGCTCCAAAGAGAGATGACCGCGCTGACAACCTGTACAGCGCTTATCACGACCGCGATGGCTGCTTGTCCCGACAGTATACTTTGAAGGAACGACGGGCCGAGGAGCGCTGCCTTGGCGTAGGCAGCCGCGCACAAATAACTGCTCGTAACTGCCAGACATGCCGTACTGAAGAGAGTAAAGAAAATGAATGTAGACGGTGAGCTTCGAAAAAACGTGCTGAGACACAGAGTGACGATAAGGAGGATCGCTGCGATGATAGATACGAATATGCGGCGGGATGGGGACGACTGATGTCTTTCGCGTGAGCGATCGGTCGCAGTTATTCAAGCGGGATCTACGAACCTGCTTCGAAGTGATTGTGCAGTAAAACAAGAAGAGTAATTTGGTGATGGTAAACACACTAGACAAGTACGAGCTGAAGGTCGGATAGAAATCGGTATAGGCCAGCCGGGACAAGAAATACGGCGTCCCGCTGACTAAAGCTGAGTCGGATATGAGAACTGATGAAAGGACGAACTGCGCAAGAGATGTTACCATTCCACGGGAGCAAAATGGCGCAACCAAGAAGGTAGCACGTCCACCTGGCCAGGGCGTCGGACGAAATCCAGTCTCTTGCTGAGTGGGTACCGATTGAATCCCCGTCGACACCGGCGTCGTTGGTGTCGGACAGATGGTCCTGCGAGGGAGGGATGGCGCGATAGTTGGCAGGGGCGTCTATCATCGTCGCGGTCAGGATGAAGTAGCCTGAGGCTCATATTCGGTTCAACGACAGGCTTCTGTCTGCCACCGCACCACTGGCAGGACTGCCTTCGCCTACTACTTGCCGTAATAGTACTACAAAAGATCTTGCAAGACCTTGCAGAAGTAACAGAACCAAACAACGCCGAGCTTGAGCATGCCTTCCACCCGCGACCGCTCTCCGCTCGGAGACGTGTCCCTCCCAGATGGCGTCTCCCCGATTTCCGAGTCCGATTATTTTCTCAAAAACACCGAATTCAGAGTATGGCTCAAGGACGAAAAAGACAAGGTCTGTCTCTCGCGTGTCTCGACACCGTCGGACACGCTAAGCCTGGACGCGATAGTACTTTGACGAGCTCTCGAGCGAGAAAGCGCGGAGGTGTGCATGCGCAAATTCTCCCGTTCTATCCTTTGGAATTGTTGACCCGAGGCGGTGACGATTCCCCGTCCCAACTCACAGCTATTTTCGCAAGTTCGTTCGGGCGTGGAACAAGGGGAGATTATCCAGTGCGTTCGGCGAGATCCTTTTCCCCTCTCTTTCGGAAACATTTCATGTTTGTCTCACGGGTGCGTTTGAACAGAGCGACTATACTACGATGCAGCAGCGATGGCTGGCTCCGCCACCAATCAGACCGCCTACAAGTGGTCATTTGCATCCAAGGCCTCGAGTGCGGACGCAAACGCACTGCGCGCTGCACGCGACCAAGTCGATTCGGCGACGTATCACCCCTCTGGGGATGACAGTGGATATGCTCGTAATACCACTGGCGGCGGTCGTGTCATCGGACCCGCCCTCCCATCCGCGTCGGACCTCGTCCTTGCAAAAGAGGCTGCATCGGAGCAGCAAGCTTCCGAACGTGACTTCAAACGAAAGCGGGATCGTGCAGAGGCGAAGGAGCGTGTGGAGGACATGGTCGGTCCGAAAGAAGTGGGTCGAGAAGGGATGCTGGAGAAGAAACGCGCGCGTCGGGAGAGCGATCGTGCATTCCGGGACAAGGGCGACGAGGGATATGAAGCAGACGAATCGACGTTACTTGGCGGTGGGGACAGTTTCAAGGACCAGCAGGTATTCTGTTTCTCGGCAGGCTAATTACTGACGTCTCTAATAGCATAGCGCGGCGAGACGCTGCTCGTAAACGCTTTGAGGAGAAGCGTGCTGCAGGCCGGGAAGACAAGACGGCGACAGCCCGTGAACGTGTCACTGCAATGCGAGAAAAGGACAAGGCAACCATGGATATGTTCCAGCAGCTTGCTAAGCAACGGTTTGGATAGTCTTACAGTCATTGTGTCTAACATCGTAAGTACGCTCTCATGCTATCATCAAACAATGGTACTTGGTTGTGTAGTTTCAATGCGTCTTCTCGATATATGGATGGTGGGATTTTGACACCCAGTCAACAAAAGAGCAGTGCCCCGCGTTTCGACGCCATACTATCCTGTGCCCCATGATCAGTATTTGATTCCTATTAACCCCGAGCGCACAATCGCATCAGACGCAACCGGACCGTCGTATGTTATCCCGCCGTCGGGTTGCTCTCCCTCATGCTCGGCACTGCACCTGGATTACAGCTCTTCTCTCCGGAGCCGACGCCGTGCGGTATTGCGTAGCTTCCATGAGTGTTTCCTAACCCCGTGCAAAAAAAGCGGAAGCACTCGCTCGAGATCATCTGGCTCGGCTTTATGAAGCGTGTCTCAATGGGTTCGCAACCATCACTGCACAGGAATGAATCTTGCAAAGGCAGTTTCGCAATGCGCGGTGGACACGGCTGTCCAAGACGCCGCCATGAAAAAGTTTTAAAAAAGAAAAGTTGACAAGGCGCGAGCGTTTCATGACTCACTTCCCAGTGACGATCACCACCCCCGCCCCAGGACCCACCCCATTCAAGACGGGGACGCCTTCGGCGAGCTTTCAGCTGCCGAAAGTGATCGAGACCATCAAGGCGGGAGGGCAAGCTGGTGTATGTGATCCAAGAGTGGGAGGTGCAGCGGTCGCGCTGCGGGACCCCGAGGCTAATACAGACATGGAACGCCCAGGGAAAAGAACAAAGGTCTGCAGGAATGGCGCTCTGAGGCACTGTGCGCTGTCTGTTTGCCGGCGGCTCCACCGTAACGGCGGAGAGCTGTCATGTCCGAGCCGCAGCAGCCCCCGGTGTTCAATATTACACATCGAATTTTTCTTTGGGGTGCGCCCGAAGTCGTTTGACTTTAACTTTAACCCTCTTGGTGCATCAAGGCCGCCCGAACCAAGAAACAAACCTAAATGGGGCGAGATGACGAATCGTCTCAATGTTAGACACCACGGACTTGATGTGATGATGTGATTAGACCCATAGCCGACTTTTGGATTACTGCCCGAGCAACTGTAAAAAGACAAAACCCCATGGAGAGGCATGACAAGACCAAGAAAAAAAAGCACCAAATGATGCACCGTCTCGTCTTCTCGTCTACGTTTCCATGGCGTCCCCCACAGACACATTCCTGTTCGCATCCACGCCCGCGCCGTTCGCGTCCAAGGCGCCGGCGGGAATCTCCTCAAACACGAGTGAGCCTTGTTGTTCCTTGAGCCACTGCACGCTCCGGTCTTCGTCCATAAAGTACACGTACGCCCGACGGAGGTCCTCGACATCGACCTTGTCCGCTTTGCGCTTCCGTGCGATCACCTGGCCGCACGAGATCAGGTTGAGTGCATAACGCAACGTCGTCGAGCCTGCCATCGAGGTCAGAACGTTCAACGCATCCGCCGTCAGCGTCACATCCTCTTCTTCACAACTAGGAGGGGAACCCAGTCAGGGAATCCTGGAGACACCGAGAACGAACGAGGGTTTACCGAATTTGGATAATCTGTTGGATTTCATCTTCCGTGTACGGCTTCGTGCTGACGATCAGGACGCGGTCGAGGAGATCCACAGGGAGACCGTGTGGGCTCCGCATGTTGGTCCCTCGTATTCGGGACTTGCCACGGTTAGACGCCATGATGACCAACGGCGACAGTTCGCTCTCCAGCGCTCGATTGAGGAACGAAAAGCACTCAATGTCGAGCATGTGAACTTCGTCGATGAACAGCACCTATGAGCGCAAATCCTCAGAAGAGAAGATGGCGCGCGAAGAGAAAATGCTGACGCCGGGAATTATTTCCGCTTTGCCTTCCTCTCGCCACTCGGCAACCTTGGTATTTATTTGATCTCGTAGTTCGGGTTTGATTTCACCAGTGTCGCCGGCAAAGAGGGCTAGGAAGCCTTGCGTTCTGCTGTTGATGACATCGATCTCGTGAAGCGAGACGGTGTGAACGACTTCTTTACGCTTTTGTACTTCACCCTCTGGGCATTGTACGAATTTTGTCTGCAAGGAGGGACTTGTATGACGGAGAGCGAGACCAGAGGAGCATTGTGAACGTACATCTGCACCCATGGCATCGTAGTCCCTAGAACGGGCAAAAGAGCGACCCAGTTTCGAGACTTTTCCCGACGTTTTGTCGATCACGACGACGTCGCCAGCGAGCACCTTTTCTTTTGACAGCGCGTCAATCATTTTCGTTCCAAGATCGTATATCGTCTCCATGTCCGTCGTCTTGATGGTCAACTTTCCCGTCTTTGTCGCCTACAAAGAGAGACAAGACTTCAGAGGGTGCGTTCCGCGTCCAAGCGGGCCAGACGATAAGAGGATGAACGCACCCCCGTCAGGCTCCGGTCGATCTGAATCTCGACGATCTCGCCCTCGATGATTTCTGTCTCCTCCTTGATGCGCACGCCGATACTTCGCCGAATGGCCTGTGTGAGTGCCTCGGTTTTGGACATGGAGAGCGAAAAGACCTCGCTTCCAGCGATCATCGTGAATGGGACGTCCGACCCGAGCGTCTGTGCCATGCCTGAAACAGCCCGGGGGGTAGCAGGGGGAAAAGGGGGGTTATTAGCACGCACGCCCGAGCACGACGAGCCGACGACGAGACGACGCACCGAGTGCAATGGCAGTCTTGCCCGTCGAAGGTGGTCCGGCAAACAAGATGGCACGCCCCGCGATCCGGCCCTCTTGGACCATCTTGAGGATCATGCCGGCTGCCTTGCGGGCTTTGCCTTGGCCGACCATGCCCTGGGAGTTTCCACGCGGCTCGAGGCGGTCGTCGAGGCCAAGACCGCGGATGTGCGAGTGCGCGCCTGGCGGATGGGGTGGTCAGGGTGGTATGATGTGGGTGTGCGTTAAGACACACCGATGCGCTCCATCTTGGTGATGTCCCGCAACTCGGACGACCCTGCGGTGATCTGGGTGGCCTGTGTGTCCATTGGACGCGACTGTCAGCGCGTCGAGGGCGGAGCGAGAGCTCGTCTGACCGTACCATGTGCGCTTTTTTGCTGCAGGAGCGGAGGAGGAGCACGCGTCTGTTTGTGCGGGGCAAACAAAACAGTCCAGCAAAAGAAATTTGTGCGGTTCGGACGCTACTCAAAATGTTTGGCCTCGTACGGAGCGTCGCATCTCGCGCGACCGTCGCTCCGTCCCTTCGCAGCCTCGCGCCAACATGGAACCCGTTTCGAACGTACGCCGCCCGCACCACCCGCGAGACCATTGCGTCCTATGACACCGTCGTCACGGAATTCAAAACCTACAAGCCCATCACGCCCGGCATCCGTCACCTCCGCCGTCCCATCAACGCGCACATCTACAAGGGGAAGCCCGTTCGCGCTCTCACCACCGCGCTGCGCAGAAAAGGTGGACGGAACTCGACCGGGCGGATCACCGTGCGCTTTCGGGGTGGGGGACATCGGCGGCGGATTCGTATCGTGGATTTCACGAGGATGGAGCCTGGGCCGTATGATGTCGTGAGGATCGAGTATGACCCGGGTCGGTCGGGGCACATTGCACTCGTCAAGGCGCGGGACCCGAGTGCGGAGGGCGGAGCCAAGTGGAAGTACATTCTGGCACCGGAGGGGCTGAGAGCGGGGGACGTCGTCGAGAGCTACCGTTCCGGTCTGACAGCATCGCTGATCCAGTCCGTTCGCAGCGACGAGGATGGCACACAAGACAACGACGGGGAGAAGAAGACGTTGTCTGTGGACGAGATTGCACAGGGTGGCAAGGACCAATCGACGTCGGACGCGCTGCTCGTTGGGATCCTCCGCAGTGCGATCATCAAACTGGGCAACTGCGTGCCTATCAAACTCATTCCGACGGGCACGATGATACACAACGTCTCTCTCGACCCACTGGGCAAGGCAATCCTCGTACGGTCTGCAGGGACATTTGCGCAGGTCGTCCATCACGAAGAGAGCGGTCGATACAGTCACATTCGACTTCAGAGCGGCGAGGTGCGCAAGGTGCTGTCGAACTGCGTGGCAAGCATTGGCAGGGTGAGCAACCCGTTGTGGGATGACCGGAAGCTCGGCAAAGCGGGGCGAAGTCGATGGCTCGGCTGGAGACCCCGCGTGCGCGGTGTTGCGATGAACGCGTACGTTGCCCCGTCGTGTGGGTGTGCTGTTGCTGACGGTGCTGCAGATGCGACCATCCTCACGGAGGTGGGCGTGGCAAGTCCAAGTCGGACAAGCACCCGGTGTCGATATGGGGCTGGGGCACAAAGGGCACGCGCACGCGCAAGCCAGGCCCCAAGACGAACAGGATGGTGGTCAAGGAGCGTCCGCGCGGCAAGGAAAAGACGCGTAGCTAGACATGTACAGACACGGTCACGTGATATACGCGTTCGTTTGGGTCGTGTCAGCCGTTAAATTCACGTCCTCGCCTTCCTCCCCGTCCATGCAGTCCTCCACGCTGTCCAGGACGTCCTCCCTCGCGAGCCTGTCCTCCGACGATGCCGCCCGTCGCACACGCAAGCGCTTCAGCAGCATCCAGCTTATGATGCTCGAGCAGCTCTTCCACCAGGCGTCCCACCCAACACGCGAGGAACGGGAAGCGGTCGCACAGGCTGCGGGCATGTACGCCCACACCTCCTCTCTTACCGGGCGCAACTGACGCGGATGACCAGGGAAATGAAGTCCGTCACTATCTGGTTCCAAAACAAGCGTCAGACGGAACGCAAGCTGCACTACGCAACCGCTCAGCCTGCAGACGGCCATCGTACTGCGCCATTTCCCTTTCCCTCGTCCCCCTCTTCCGCCTTCTCCCCATCTACGTCGACCCCTGCCGCGGCTGCCCCTCATCCCGTCCGGACACCACACGTACGGGCGCTGTCCACGTCCCTCTCTGGACCGTCCGTGCATACGCCCCGTCGCAAGATCACGCCGCCCCGCTCTCGGCCGTCCCTCGACCGCATCGCCACTCGTTCTGAATCTCGCCTCCCCCCGCCCCGCACGCCGACGAGGCCACACGATCCGCATGCGTCCCTGTGGGACAACATGCCCTCGTCACCCCTCGCACCCCCCGCAAGTCCACCCTCGCGCGACCTGATCGAGTTCATGGGCAGCCACCGAACGCTGGAGTGGGCATGTGAGGCAGCGAGGCTGGCAGGGAAGGCAGGCAGGCGGCGACCGCGCGAACGTGGGCATCCCGAACGAGACCCGGATCGTGAGGGGGACGAGACAGAGGAGGAGGATATCGAGGCAGTGACCCCCGACGGGAGCCTCGGCGCGTTGGAAGGTGCCAAGTGGCATGGTGTCCCACGGACGTCGACACGGACACGTCCGCGTCTCCCTACGCCCACGTTCACGCCCACTGGACCTACACCAAACGAGAAGTGGCCGTCGGATATGGACACGCCGGAGAGCGGGGCCAAGGATGCACCACAGGACGAAGACATGATGCGTGCGGCGCTAGCGTTGTGTGGGCTCGGGCGGAGAAGTGGATGAGTCGCTAGCCTTTCCTTTTGCTCCTTCCAGTGCAGGGTGCTGGTGCCTGTGTGGCACGGGTGGAGCGTGAATAACCCACATCTTGGTATATATTGAGGGAGTTGATGTAACAAAACGACACGCTTGTCGATGCCGAGCGCAGACTCGGTACATCCATTGTCAAAATCTTGTTGAATATAACTTGGATATCTTGCCCATCCTGACGTATCTTGGTCCCTGGGTCGAGCCAACGTCCGTTGGAGTCGCGATCAAGAGTGTGCCACACGGAACGGGTCTCTCCTTGAGCCCACGCCGGGCAGCGATGTGAGAACGCACGAGCAAAGGGAAATCTTTACCAATTCGGTTGGTTGGATCTGGGGTGCCTTCGCTCGCGACTCCACTTCGAGCTCCACTACCCAACAAATCCTGGCCTGTTGGGAAAGAGAGGGGGTCCTCCGACGGAGACCGCGATCACGGTGGAACTGCGGAAATGAAATCTTACCCTGTTCGCCAGGATGGCAAGCATATCACCCACCCTGCACGCCGGCAGCCAACACCCGAGGAACGCGTGCCGTCTCACCTTCAAGGGTCTGCGCCAAGACGTTCCTGATCGCCTTGCACCTTTCCACTTTCCTTTTGCCCTCTGACGCTCGTGTCTCCGTCCCTCCGATCGACATCGCTACGGGAGACAAATCGACGAGAACGATATGATCCCCTCAGGATCTGTCGCGTAAAACCACATCTGTCCCGCGAAGCACGACAAGGGGTGAGACTTTCGCCTCGCCCACACGCACGCACATGCTTGGTCTAGAGGCCACCCACAACCAGCACTCGGCGGCGGGCCAACATGACCCTGTCTCGCTTGCTTGGGCGCCGGACGCGGAGTCCGAAGACGACATGGTCTGACATGATGCGCCTTTCCCCCCCCCCTGCGGGGTGGAAACTGGGTCGTCCGCTCTCCCTTGGCCCAAAGAAGATCAAGGGGGGAGGGGTTCGCCTGGGGTTCATCCTCCCTCTTCCAAGCGTGGGTGAGCCTCGAAAGACGCGGATGTCGCGTGCGACTGCGTGTCGTCTTCTGAGCGCCGCCATCACCCCCTGGGATGTCGTCGTTGTCAAAAGCGAACACGCCCGCGCGGGACGAGGGGGGTTGAGCGATTCATTTCCAGCTTTGCTGGCACGAAAAACGATAGGATCGAGGTCCTCTGTGGAAAAGAACGCGTACGACCGTATGATGGCACGGGATCCTAGCGTCGAAAGGGTGGCAAACATGAGATCCACCTCGCCCCTTGGGCTGAATCTGGCGCGTTCGTGGTGCCCCCAGTGAACGTGCAAGGGTTAGGAGAGGGGAAGAGGGAGGTACTCGCGCGATGGTCGGGAGGGGGGGACTTGGAGCGAGCCCCGCTGTCGTACGTTGTAGTTGCCTTTTAGTGTTCCAGCCGCAGTCGACCGCCACCAACTCCCACACCAACGCGACTTCTAGCGAGCTTTGTGCTGGCTGTGGGACGTCCTCTTTGTCCTTCGAGATCTCTCCTGGCCAGCTCTAGTAGCGAACATCTCTCACAGCCTCGGGTGGTGCACCAGAGTGAGCGGTCACTCTCGCAACAACTCGCCCTGCTTCAACAATATCGTCTATGCGCGCGTATTTACACTGAACGAATCTCACAGCCAGTATCCGCCCTCGTCGGCCCGACAGAAGCCGTCCACTCGCGCGACTCGTTCTCCCCACACGATCGCAAGACGTTCACCCTTTTGCACTTCCGCGCTTGTCTCCCAACCGTCCTCCGGAACGAGCGACCAGAACACCCATCTGATCCACCCCGCACGCTTGGAGTAGTACACCACGTCCGCCGCAAGCACGATGTCATACCCGTCCACGTCCACACTGGCATCACGCCAGTCGAGCTTTTCGACACGCACGTCCACCCTCCGCGACGACGATCGTGGTTGTGCGCCACATTGCAGGGCAGGTTTTCTAGCACGCTCGTGTGGTAGTCTGTCGCTGTGGTCTCGCTGTGCATGGACTCCGAGAGAGAGAATGCGTACCGCCGCGATACTGTGCCTACGCAGAGCTCGGGAACGCGCTGTCTGTGTATAGTCGTCTCCGTCTTCGGGTCTTCAATGGTGATGGCGGCAGCGGTACAGGGATCCATCACCCGGAGGTATTGTTCCGGATCCAAACATTTGGTGTTTACGAGAACGATGGCGCTTCCACAGATTTACGGTCTCCGACGGCAGTGTGGTCAGCACCATTGATGGGTGCGTCGCTCAGTTCGACCGTGATCGCTGAGAGCGACAACGAGACGTCGAAACAACGGCAACACGGCGGCATGCGAACCAGAAAGACAAATGTCCGGTTGGGGCACCGCCGCTGCCTGCACAAGGAATCTTGGCGCGTCTCCGGGGCAGGCTGCCTGCTCCATGTCTTCCTCGGCAGATGCGTATCCGAAATCGGGGGTGTCGTCGTGGCGATGGGCACGGCGCGCCGTTCGCGCGGGTCGTACGACCCGCACAGCGTCTGATGATAAGGACAGCTTGAGCACTAGAGCGGCGCCCACGCGCACCGGCGACGAGCACAAGAAATAAGTGCCTCTTGGAGTGTTGCGAGCGTCTCTCCGACTTGCGCCACATCGCAAGCGTTGAGAACGGCGAGCGGTGGCAGGACCGTGGTGGGCGCGAGCAGGCGAGACATTTTTTTGTTCGAAAAAGCAAGGTCGGTCGGTCGGTCGTGTCGGTGGGTGCTATCGACTTCTTTTGGGGCGTGTGCTCGAGAGTGGTGTTTATAAATGCTTGTCGGTCCCAAGGCGTCGTGGAATTCTATGATTCTGTGGGTCCATGTTCCGAGTCGGCCCTTTGTTACGCCCGGACGGAAAAAAAAGTAGGATCCGTTCGAGGGAAGCGATCAGATGTGATGACGATTGGGTCACGGACCGGTTTGACGGACAAAAGGAAGACCCCCATCGTTGTGTGCGGCGTCGGACAGGAAAGGGACTGACGAGCGGACAAACAGGTCCTGCCCTTCCCCTGGGACGGGCGTTTGCTCGGCTGTCTGGCGATGAGACGCGCGTGCTGCGCGTGGACGCCCGAGATAAGATTAGCACTGTTGCTTCATCATCATCATCATCATGGTCAAGGCTCAGACGACGGTGTCTTATGTGCTGGCTCCGCCAGAGAGAACGAATGCGCCGCCCTCGCTCACACCAAACGGCGTGCACGCCTTCGTGGTCGAGGCTGACAAGGCGGCCGGCGTGAAGGAGTACTACGAGGCGGTGCACAAGTCGATCGCGGCTGCCAGAGAAAAGGTCGGGGAGGAGCTGACGGCGTGGCGGGACGTGGTTGGGAACGCAGAAGTGGGAAAGGAAAAGGTCGCGAAAGCCGCTCGAGCAGAGGAGGAAGAGGACGGGGAAGAACAAGAATAGTCGCACTCGATGGCGGTCAGGTGGGTTCGGTCTACACACCACCGTAGACGATACGATCCTCGCTAAAGACGAACGATACAAGGTTGACGGAAACACACACGACGAGCTCCGTTCACACAAAGTACACGCTGATCGCCAACACCTGGCAATGCGAAGAAAGAAAAACATGGTCACGCTTTGCCCTTTCTCTTCAGCTCCTCCCGTTCTTCCTCCATGATCTGTGCGTCGATCTTTGCACCCCTTGAGGGCTCGTTGCCGTGAAAGGTCGCTGGCCCTAAAGGATCTACCTTGGGGTCTGCGCCAGGGCTCATCGAGCCCCGTCCATGGGTGGCATCCAGGGAACGTTGGTGTGCCTCCGCCATCTTCTCCCCGATCTCCCGTTCGTCCCTGTCCGTCGTTTGCGGGTGACTCGGGGTCAATTCCTAATAACATGCACGAGATGAGGGGAAAACACGCACAGGTCCTCAATGTCGATGTGCCACTGATCGGGGATGTGTTTCTTGGGCAAGTTATGGTCCGTCTGTTTGGAGGTGCTGTTCATGACCCGGCACGGCCGACGTGGTGAGATCTGGCTGTCCACACAGGGGTAAGGGGGGGGGGGGGGGGACAGACCGCTGTTCGTGGTCCTCGTATATCTGGGGGTTGCCCACCTTGGACATCATTGCACCTGAGCGACGATCGGGTCCGGTCATGCCTGATGGAACGGTGGTTGGGATTCGAGGTGGAGGTGGGCGTGGTATAGGAGGAGGGTCCGCTTGTGTGACATCATGAAACCGACCACCAGTCTAATTCGAAATCCAACGAGATCGGAACTCTGCCGGGAACGGGAAAACCAACGCTTGGTGCAGGAATCATCAACGCGAACGCCGGGGTCAAAAAGAACTTGAATTGGTAGGAACGCGGCAACGACAGCATGTAGGAACCACCGGCCTGCATCTACACCCATACACGACGCACAGATGCAGTAGCACTGAGACGTGCCCGAAAAGAGGTCCTTCTCCGCCCTGCTTTGGCACAAACCACCGCGAGGAAGGCATGGTCTGTAATTTGACCGAGTGCGTCGAGGAAGACAAAGGAAACGGGCGAGCGTCCTTTTGAGGCCAAGGTCACGTGCAGCGGCGAAGGGTCATGTCATGCAACCGGGTACAGCAATATTTTGGGTGGGAGTGATGACAGCGGTAAGGTACATGCTAGAACTACATACATAACTTCATGATCGCAAGTCGATAGCAAATCGGAAGCAAGCAAAAAATTAGAGCATAAAGAGTTCGAATGAAATCCAATCAACCACAAATGAGATACGGCGCAAGATCCAGCAACCGAAAGCGACACGCTCGTCGCATCCAGCATTGCATGATCCAACGCCACCATCACATCGCTCAGGGTGCCGCGACGGGACCGGCTGATTTTGTCATCGCAGTCAAAGAATCCACGTCGAGTCCATCGTCATATTTGGACTCTACTGTTTGCTCCACATTGACTGAAATCTTCGGGAAAAAAACAAAAGGGAGGGACGAAGAGAGTCAGAATGAACTGTGTGATAGAAATATGGAGAACAAGGTGGGACCAACCGATCTGTAGTGCGTGCAGTCCCCAAGTCGAGCCGGGTACCCATCCAGCGACATCTGAGTCACGGTCAGCGATCTACAATTGCAATTCAACGATGCCGACGCACGACATATGATCGTGGACTTGCGGATCCAACTTCGACGCCATTCCTCAATGCGTGACCGGGGTATATATTGACGGGTGGCTGCGCTATCGGACTATTGGTGCTGCCTTTCCGAGCGTGGCGCAATATGGTACGCGCGTTGAGACTGTTGAGTGGAGTGTCAGTACAGCGTCGTACAGGCCTGGGGGGACGAACGTTGCAAGCAAGGAATTGGCGTATACTGGATGGGTCAGATTCACATTTCCATGAGTCCGACGCTTTAGGGTGAAACAGCTTGGCAACCCACATTTCGCAACAAGAAAGTGGATGCTGAGAAATATTCGATTGTAAGGCATCACAAGCCACTAGCGAGTTGGAATAATGGTTATACCACACAAACCAGAAAGCCAGACGGCTGGTTACTCACGCAGACGAGTGATGCAACTGCAGCGAAGCTAGCGCGGCAGCCTATCAGTTATCTAATTCAAAAGTAGGTTGACGTGGTGCTACTCACCCCGTGATCGACCCACTTTGTACGGTCCAAAGCGTCATGGCGTCGATGATGTGTTTTGTGCTCGAGCTAAACAATCAGTGGTATGTATGGACGTAGGGCAATGACGCACTGTGGTATCCGCGAGCGATTGGACCTCAAAAAATAGCAAAGCAGGGTCGTATTCATGATATCGACGAAGACACAGAGACACATTCCCAGCGTGATGACCCACTACGCTGTCCTGTCAGTAACCGTCGCCGCAAGCACAGGAAGAGAGAGGCGGACTGATGGAAAAGGTTGTGCGAGCGCGGAATACCACTTCAGCTTGACCCTAGAAAGAACCTTGAGGATCTGTCCAATCATACAGCAACCTCCGCTTACAATTCAGCTGTCGTTACTGCACCGAAAGATCAACATTACTAGACAAGGAGGGAACGACTTGCAGACACTCACCACATGCAGCAACTGTTACACCCACGCATCAGAAGTGCGCAATGCCGTTTGGAACACTACGTACCCAACCGGAGAAATGAGAGCACAAACTGGATGTATGAGGCTAGTCAGGTTTGGGAATCGATGGGTTGTTATCGAAGACACCTACGAGTGGGCCCGCGACCAGGAGTTTCTGCCTTAACACTGTGTACAAATACGCATGTTTAGATGTACACAGTACAGCAGAAAGAAAAAAAATAGTATACTGACATCTGTATAACCGATAGATAAAGAAGCTAGTCGAAATGATCGTCAACGGAATCGTGTCAGCCTCTAGGTGCTTACCCTTGCACCAGGAATGTCACTACTGCCTGAATGCATGGATTGCGTGAGAACACCTTCCTCGGACCATATGAAACACTACCGTACGGTCACCATCACTGTTGGCTAAAGAAATCGATCAATATCGTCATCATGGGGCCTGCATGTGTATCTTACCCCGACACCCCTGTACACCCGTCCATCGATCAGTATCCATTTTGTTCTCTGTATGACAGCGACCTACCAAGGAATGGCGTTTATATAACCAAAATCGCCATAATGGGTAATTATGGTGTCCCAAAGGACTACAGTGATGAATGCCGAGTGTACCCAGTCAAGAACCCTGAGGAAGATCCATATATCTAACAGCCCGCAGAGTCGTACAAGTGTCAAAACGCACCAGATTGCTATCACCTGAACATAGTCGTGTCGGGCCCCGAATGAGCAGCGTTCACTGCGACGTGCGACTCACCAGAGCCTTGGTTGGCCATAGTAGTTCCTCGGAATGAATCTGCAGGTATACTACAAACTGTACGTTGACAAATCCAGAAAGCCTGCCAAGTCTGAGAACGGGTCGATGCAAGCGTGGGGAACACCTTACCCGAAAGCGAACAACCCCCCGAGCAGGAGCGAACCATAATTCGCACCAACACCGACGGGATGCGACATGTTGGCAGACCAGCGTCAAAGGAGCGGAGATGGGAAAAGGGGATCATGGGTGTTCTGCCCCGTTTTTATAAGCGCGATAAGTGGAGAGACCGGGCGTATCGATAAGTAAAGTCACTGCGGTTTGAACTGCCTCGCCGATTCCAGCTTCTCCTTGGCACGTGAGAGATCTCCTCGCGCCGGGACCTGGGCCTGCACAGCTTGCTGATCAGCGCCGACCGGTCCGTTCCGAGCTCATACTAACCCTCTTTACGTGCGGCGCGGATTGTTCATGCGGTTCCGGTCAAGGGGATAGCGACGACGACCTGAACACGCCGCCGGGCAAATGCACCGCCCGGTGTTGGCATGACTACGAAGACGTACGTGCACACAACCTGCGCGTCAGCCTGAACCACGGTCCACGTTGTACATTAGGAACCTTGAAGCTAGGTGGCTTGTTCTCACTCGGAATGGCTCTCAGGTGGCTCTCACAGAACACATCCAAACATGACCCGTCGGGTCATGCATCTATCTGGGGCTGAGCATGGTGCAGACCGGAAAGGGTTACCACGACCCCGACCGAGAATGCGGAAAAACAGTCAAGGGTGCTGACCTGTGCATGTTCTAAATCACATAGGTACATTTCAATTAGATCACAGGGAACGGGAGCATCGGAACTCGGGGCGGCTTGGCAGGGTGTTGGCAACCGCCAGCAGAGGCTCTTCTGGAGACAACGTGAATGGTCACTGGTGTTCAAGCAAACCTGTGCTACACAGGTTCGCCACCGCAAACTAGGGCCAGCCGCCATCAAGGGCCAAGAACGATGCTTGTTAAGCGGCCCGATGGGTCAATTAAACCGTCTCAGATTGTACGACATATCCATTCAAAGTGTTAACGAAGGGCCTTCTAGCCAGTGGTGGAGCTAACCAAAGGGCAGGAAGCTTGCCTTACTATTTGGCATCGTCGCACACACGTCGTGTGGGAGGGTATTTCCCCAAGTCAAAGGTAAATGTAAATTGCTCACCAATCAAACACATATCGTGTTTGTTTTGTGACTAGACTATTTACTTCTCCCAGTCGATGAACTATGTCGTGCTGAGACGTCTGGGCTTTGGGTAACTTCCCATGGACACCTAGAACGCGCGAGGGAATCAGCGAGAGAATGACCTTGGGTGCTTAAGGCCGACTGGCAGAGCCTTTCGTCGCAGCAGGCACATCAGTGGCCTGGAAGGGCGCCGGATCATGGGCTACCCGCTATCTAATCTGACCACCATCGGCTTTCAACCCACTCTTGTGGCGGGTTGGGTTTACTCATCCCTTCCCGACTTTTCCTCGATTCTCAAATTCTTTGAAGAGGATAGGGTTGTTTCCGAAAATTAAAGAGATAGTTGAAGCATCCGGTAATTCACGGAGGAAATAGCGCATCCATTCATTTGCTAGATTGCGAACCACCCTGAACATTACTTCACCGCAGGCAATCCGAAGCCCGTCTCTGCCCCCGCTGATAGTGACGTACGGCATTTGACTGAGGGACCCTCAAACACAGCCGAAAGGCGTGGCGACACTATGCACCCCTGCCGCGCCAGAAAAAGTATCCTACGTCGTCCGTGTGATGGTGCGTATCCCCCTCATCACCCATTCACCATACGATCTCGAGTCGTTCATATAAACCCTGGCCGCGACAAGGAAATACCATGTGGATCGGTGCGTGGCTGCCCCAAACCAGGGATGAATTCGGTTCATTTCCAGATGGCCATGCATCAATAGAACAGCTACGGGACTCCTGATATGATCAATGTGCATCAGCGATTAGGTTCAGTGGAACGGATAACTGATTCCAATGTTTGCCAACTTGGGGGCTCCGTGGTCCCAATCGCATCATTCCATGGGCCTGGACAAGTGATGCAATGCTCGCCGCGAAGACTGCAAACAAGATCGTTTAAACACCTGATCGAGACTCCGCCAACGATTGTCGACACACTGGCAACACGAGACTGCGAATTCCCCTATCAACATGCGATGCTGATAGTATCAGCAGGGCAGGTATACTAATTGAAACATATTTGAATCAACTGCAGTATTACCACACCACACCTCCGCGTGTAAAGCGAGGATAGGTTTTAGAACACCAACGATGGTTGTGGCACTGGCGGGCTGTGCGTGAGTGACCTGATGTGCCTGCTTGGCGCGGAACGACGCCAGCGTAGTCGACGGAATAGTACTAGGCTTTAATATCGCTGTAGGCCCACGACTCCACTATGACATAGAATAAGCAATGCATACCCCTTGTCACGATATTGTGCGATGCTTGGCTCGCCCTCGCGCAGCAATACAAAAA
>JBBPTT010000144.1:0-46237 GCA_038094175.1 Boletellus aff. lepidospora
GCGTCGAGCAGGCGGTCCATCCAAGTATGGTAATCCCCCGACACCCACCATTGAATCCCCGCTCGAGGTTTACAGCTCCGCATAAGTGGTATATTACATAACATGGGCCAGTGGGACAGTCCCGGCCGCGGAAAATTCAAATCAGAGGTGTCCTCGCACCGGCCGTTCTTGCTCAAATATGGCCGCACATATCTCATTACCTGAGCTTATGCAGCATGAAGTACCTGGGGAGATTCTTTTTATATATATATAGCTGATTTGGGCAGGTTTCCGGCCATGAATTTGACTCGGATTTCGATTGAGCAGTCTAAAACTATGACCATGGGTTTCGCAGCATGATTTCGGCAACGTTCGGCACCGCACATCGGAGCTTTAAATTACGGCGAGAACTCGCATCGGCACATCGCACTGACCATTTTCGCTCAACTATGGTCACAAATATCTCCTTATCAGAGCTCCAATTTCACAGAAATCAACCAGAAAGAGCACTCTGGCTTTGTTGGTATGGAGGGATGTGATCAGAATTGACCACTGTGTGTGCGCACACACCCGCTGATTTTGTACTCCGACGCGCAGCCACACTTCGCCGTGCTGTCGTAAGAGGCGAGAACCGCTCCAAAACACACTCAGAACTAGGTAAGTCAAAGTTGAAAACAGTTTTGGGTCGATTTCAGGTAACGAAAACCATTTCGAAAACAGCTCGAAAACAGGCCCAAAACAGCTCCCCAAAACAACATTGAACGTCCCTAATATTAGTACGTCCAAGTTCCCCACCCGCTGCATTTTCAGAACATGCCAATCACTTATCTGGATAACAACACGCCCTCTGGGAAGATTGAATTTGATCTAGCGGCTGGGATGGGCTTGGCTCACTTTTGGCCGGAGATCATCAAAGCCGATGCCCAGCCTCCATCAGATACTGGAACCCATGACGTGACTTGATCAACCCCATGCCATTCTGGTAACGTGTCCAGCCTATAACTCAGCTCCCTACTCGGCTTCACTCCCTCCCTGCCAGGACCCATATCTACTTCACACCCTGATGAGTGAGATTGCTCCTGGGCCACTCACCGTTAGAGGGGAACAATGGACATCGTGGATCGGCTTTGCGTCCGCCGTGCTCCTCTATTATGACCATTTGATTAATCTAGCGAGCGAAGTAGGTCATTATCTTGGCTCGTAACGGTGCACTACTTCACGGTGAACGTCCAGGTGGAACATTTTTGGACTGGCAAATGGACGCCATCCAAAGGACTTTATTTCTGCGTAAGTACAGTTAGTCTATGAACACCGTGTCTGCCGACGTACATCATCAGATTCGATACCTCGGTTTTGTACATGCAGTGTAAGCAAGTTCCGTTTGGATAACAAGGGTCTGTTTACGACAGCTCGTTTTCTATAGGTCGGTTACTCTGGGTAGGATAATAACTGGTTCACCACTGGAGATTGCTGACCGTGCTACGATAGTTTACCACACAAACCTCTCGGTTAGTAGCTTCTCAACCACCAATGCTAGACTCATGCTGACCACGCTTTCTTCACTAAGCTGTAAGCGTACACACACGCGTAGCACCACTGTCCATTGATCACATGTCCAGTTCCAACATTCTCGCTATCTTGGTGTATAGCATAGAGATTACTGTTGGGGTCTTATGTCAAGGTGTGCTCGTCTTTTGTGTCTTCCCCGGCTCTGATTCTTAACGTCAATTTATCAGCTGTTATCACGATACGTGTATGGTACATGTTTGCTCATAGCCCAATGGTCAGAGTGGTCGCTGTCAATGCTTTTATTGCTAGCACTTTGGCCACAGCGATGCTTTCAGGCTTCTTTTGGCACGATCTTGAAGCCGGGATGAGCACAAAAGCCGCACAGAAACCTATCATCGCATGGTTATTCGTCCCGTCGCTGTCGTTGCACAGCTTATTATTTGCGCTCAAAGTCTACCGGTTCGCGACAAGTCCAAAACACCTGAAAAGAAACACTTTTCTTTGGGGGTTCTTGAAGGAGTAGGTGAACTTGACTATAAACTTTGTTTCGGCACTGAGACTATCCAGGGGAATGATGATGTATGCATGTGCATTGGGTAAGACAACCTATACAACGTCGTTCAGAATGTAGTAACGGTATTGTCAGGGTCGCTTCTGGTCGTCGTGATAGGGCTCGCGATGACAAACACCTCTCAAATTCTGGTGAGTATTCACTTACATTGGTAAGACCTTGAGTCACCAACTTCGCCTTCCAAAGCTGTATGACATCGCATTTGGCGTGGGGTACGTTCGACTCACCATATCCCACACAACCGAACCTCAGTGCGATCTGCAAATTCACTGACAGGAGTACATATATCTCGTTGGCGGTTATTTCGGTGTGTCGTGCGATGCTCAGTATCAAGTCATTGGCCGCGACAATGCACGTCGACCCTGGGTGGCTCCTCAACCATGCAGAATTGAGCCGTGTTCCCTGGCGCCCAGGTACAATGGATAGCGAGATTGTAGTGGATGTGCTCAATGGTCCCTACGATCTTCCCGTCAACCTGGTTTTTCTGGAGAGCACTAGATCTGGAACCGCGCTCTCTACTCCTCCTGATCCCGAGTGCGAGCGGCCCTTTGGACGATATGCTGCACTATCAGATTGAGTTATATGTGTGTATGTATAGTATAAGGTCGACGACTCGACACAGATGTATTACTTATTGATAACATGCCTCCACTACCTACGCTTCGAGTCTACTTGTCTTCTTCGCCTCTTCGAGCCGTTTCGAGTTGTCACAGTACTTGGACTTGCACAAAATTTATTTTGATACATGGCATAACTTGTCAACCACACCAACTCTGGCGATCATTGATCATTGTCGGAGTTTATCGTACGCCAGGCGTGACTGGATGGCTTGATCATCACTCATCGATCATTCCCGGTTGACAAGATGTTGACCGAGGCTATGCAATTGAGTTGCACCGACGCAGTCTCTGATGAGCACGATATAGAGTAGTCCTTGTAATCGCTCGCTCAACTCCCTGGCACGAAATCCTAGTCCTTTAGACCGTGGCCTACACCACCGCATTAATGGGGTAGTGGTAACCTGGGTCGTTGCCATCGACCCGCCGGGGGTTCGATTCCCCCTTAATGCATTCCCTTTTTTGGGCACCTTGACTTACAAACCGTTTCGACAAGTTGCACCGGTTGATGGTGGCAAGGTCTCTTTGTCGGGCCGTGCGGCAAGTAGCTCGTTTTACCGCCGCAACATACGCACTCCCGTCCCATGTTCGTGAGTTTTTTTTGGGTTGGCAATGGTCGATTGATTGACTTTTAGGTTTCAATGGCCTAGCGAGACGATACCTGAACACTGTCACGTCCTCGCCAGCTGCGGTCCTCCTTCCCAGCGATCAAAAGCGGCCTTCTCTGGGCCCAAAACTTCGCGCAGTTGATTGGGCTGACTCTCGCGACGCCCTCGTTCGAGTCGAGACAGACACTGGAAAGACCCTTGCGCATATCATCCCCGCCGTCGAGTCGCGACTCGAATACCTCAGGCAACATGCAGGACTTGCTGTCGTTGGTGCCGGGCTCGAAAATTCTTTTCAAGATACTGGTCGCACCAGACTCACAGACCGAGTTCGCTCTGCCGGCCCTCTCATCCTTGCGCATACAAGGGAACTGGCTATAGGAATTGCAAGGGATGTACAGAAGTTTACGACACACCGAGGAGGCTTTGAGGTGCAGTTACTTGTTGGTGGCAGCGACAAGGCCAGGCAAAAGCAAGATTGGATGGAGTCATCACGAGACCTCGTAGTTGCCACTCCTGGACGGTTGAGGGATCTCCTGACCAATGAACCAGAGTTTCGGCAGGCATTTAAAGACTGTCCGATGGTGAGCTTCAAGCGGCTTGGATCACATGCGCGCCACCGCTAACGGGCAGTCAGCTGATTCTAGATGAGACGGACATGCTTCTCTCCATGGGATTTCGTGATGATATTGATGCGATTGTTTCCTTCCTCCCACGGCCTCCTCTTCGCCAGACTCTCCTCTTTAGTGCTACCGTTTCTCGCGCTGTCCGGCAACTTGCTTCGTGGATTCTGTCCCCAAACCACAGGTTCATCAACGCGACACCATCGGAACCCGGTTTGGCGGCATCCAGAAACGATGGGCATTCGGCTCACCCGGAGCTTGCAGTTCCCTGTGATGACGGGCTTACGACACGCCATCCCGTCGAACAGTTCTATACGCTGTGCCCAACTGCCTCCAAACAGCTTCCGACCCTTTTGAAACTCCTAGCGCACGATCAGCTCATGTACGGCTCAAGATCAAAGGTGATCATATTCTGCCCCACTGATCAAATGGCAGAATTGATCGCGACGGTGTTGGGTTCGCTCGTGGAGGACGTGTTGCCTGGTAACACCACGGAGATCGTAAAGCTACATTTTAAGATGAAACAGTCTGACAGAAATCAGACCCGGGTATTATTGCGCACGGGTCGAGCTAGAGGGGCTCAAGATGGACGACCAACCGTGTTGGTTTCCTCAGATGTCAGCGCAAGAGGGGTGGACTACCCTGGAGTGACAAGGGTGATTCAAGTTGGCATCCCAAGCACGGAAACTCTCCATATCCGCCGAATGGAGCGAATGGCCCGGGCCGTCAATTCCTTCGCACCTCGAACGGAGGCGGAAGACGATGACAGGCCGATCCTGCGCGCAGACCTGCTGCTATTGCCATGGGAAGCGGGATACCTGGACTGGCACCTGACCAGCCTTCCCATCAATCCGTTCCCGATCCCTGTTCTTGATAGCCAGCTCGCCTCCCTTTCTGCACGGTCGCCCACTCTGACCACTGAGTTTTTGAACGGTAGCCTTGTCGAGGTACAACGTCGTGTCGACCCTACCAACGTTCGAGGGACGGCCGCCTCGTTGTTGGGATATTATCTTCCTCTTACACCCTCGCTGAGATTAGAACCGCGTGCCGTCCTGGCTGGCGTGTCCTCCTGGACTTCCGAGTGTTTCCACGTCCCGATACCAGCGATCACAAGGTTTCCAAGGAAATTCGCCGAGGCATACAAGCAGAGTATCCAGTCAAGGAAGACAAAAGGTCTGTTTGCCGATCGCCTGAGGCTTGCTCGTCCCTCTTTACTCGGAAAGGCAAAGTCCAGGAATCGTTCGGTCTGGGAGGGTGCGCATACGCAGAAGAGGAAACCGAAGAGATGGCATTGATGGCAGAAAGGGAAGGTTCGCCAGTATGAGCTATGTCTGAAGTGACTAGGATCGCCTGGCTCTCGTTCTTGGTCGATCGTGCGTCGTGCTGTGCGTGTCTGAAACTCACCGTTTATATTACACATTGCTTTCGGTCCTCTTTCAAATCATCGAAGGTATCCTGCCGTGTTTCGGGCCAGTGACCAACCTGGTCCGAGAGACCGAATACGAACTGGTCACACAACTCAATGTCGATACGAATGGTAATTGCATAAATCCAACAGAGGCTCAAAATCGACTGTTCTGGTACAATGATAGAGCCCGTGTACATTTAGACCGGGCTTACTGCTCATTGTTGCACACATAAACGTGCACCCCAGCTGTCTTTTTACCCTCTTAGTTAATCCAATTCGGGCGAAGCCCGCGTGGTTGTGGCTCCTGGGCCGCTGTTGATAGGACGTTCCCTCGTCCACGCCCTCAATGTTTCCTCGCTGACCATGACGCCTTCCGGGTGCGGCGGCTTGAAGAACCTCGACTGTTCTTCCAGCTGTTCCTCAAGCACGGACGCATCACACGCGGCCGCAATGAACCCGAGGAACGGCGGCGACGGGTTCAATGGCCGGGAACAGAATTCAGGGTGAGGCTGGAGTCCCACGAAGAACGGATGGTCTTTGAGTTCGAGAATTTGCATCCGCTCACCGCGTTCATCTTTTCCCACAAAGGTGAGTCCCGATGCCTCGAGTCGGTCGACTTCAGCAGGGTTCACTTCATAGCGGTGACGGTGTCGTTCCCATGCCCTGTCCACGTTACCATAGAGCTGGCGTGCTTTGGACCACGTCGAGTTTGAAGGGTGAATCCCATTTGTGGTCGGGTGGCTTCCGTCCGCACCATTTACGACGGGTGAAGGAGGAGAGTCAACAGGAGAACCCTCTGGATCGGTAATGTTAGCAGAAGGCTGGAAAATCGTCGGGCGGAGACCGAGGCGCATCGTCCCTCCCATATGCGTGCGCGATATTTCAGGCATGAAAACGATGAAAGGGTGGGCAGCATCCGGGTGAAACTCGGCGGACGTCGCGTCTGCATTGCCGAGTCAATAGAAGCTATAAAGCTAAGATATTCTGCAAGGAGTCAGCGCTCACCGTGCACGCAAAGTACGCTCCTTGCCCACTCCAAAACCGCCAGCTGAAACCCGAGACAGATGCCCAAGAATGGTATCTTCTGTTCGCGCGCCCATCTAATTGCGAGAATCATACCCTCAGTCCCACGCTGCCCGAAACCTCCCGGAACAAGAATTCCCCTTGACGAGAAACCTTAGGATAATCTCTTGGAAAGGAAGAAAACATACCCTGCACCAACGACACTGCGCCATGCGTCGTGGTACTTAGCAGGATCTGACACCTGAGTTGAAAGCTCGAGGTCCGAGGACTCCACCCACTGCGTTTTCCAATTAGCACATAGTTAGTACATAATGATACAAACAGAGAAGCAGAGCGCGCCTGAATGATTAATTCCCGCTTCACGCGGAATGCCGAGTGTTCAAGGGCTTTTATGACGGACATGTACGAGTCCTTAAGGTCAGTATATTTCCCAACGAGGACGACCTTGACCTGATCGAAGAGGCGTTCTTGGCTGAAACAGTGAAGAGTGGGATGGAATGAGAGACACGAATGATGCTAAGACGAACCTCTTTATCATACTTTTCCACTGGGAACCGAGAGATACACCTCTAGAGATCATCTCTTCTGGGATCTTCAAAGTGGCAAGGTTCAGCCTCTTGCGAAGATACTCAACGATCCCCTGAGATTGGAGCAGCAGAGGAACATGGTATACGGAGGTCACATCATGCACACCGACAACTTGCTCGGATGCAACATGACAGAACATGGAGATTTTCTCCTTGGTGGCTTTTTCCAATGGCTTGGGTCCAAGCAGCCGGCATGCAATCTAACATGGTTCGTTTCCTGAATATGACAAAAGCCAGTACTGCTACCGCTCACCAGATCAGGGAGTAGTCCGAGACCCCGCAGAGCATGGACGGTCGTCTGCGTAGGTTTAGTTTTCTGTTCGCCGTGCATGTCCGGCACGAGCGATACATGTATGAGGGCAAAGTTATCGTGGCCGACTCGGAATTGGAATTGACGCATCGCTTCGATGAATGGAGCAGATTCTATATCTCCGACAGTCCCTCCGAGCTGAGGACGCCTGAGGGATTTGCGTTCAAAATGGGTAATTGCGCGTACCTCTACAATACAAAGGTCCGGTTCTTCGCCAGAATTGTCGACAGGAATTTTGGACACACGGTCTATCCAGTCTTGGATTGCATTTGTAACGTGGGGTACGATCTAATGAGAATCGGTTACCCTGACATGCGTTGATCCTAGCATAATCCCACCTGAACCGTTTTTCCAAGATATTCGCCCCTTCGCTGTCCCAAGGGTCAACAGGGGAAAGGGAACCACGCGGACATGGCAGACCTCCTTTTCGATGACATCTCTGTAGATCTTACCGGTAGTGATGTTGTTGTCTCTCGACAGAGTGACATCCAGATAGCGTTCGTAGTTGCCCAAATCCAGATCCACTTCACCGCCATCATTCAAAACATATACCTCGCCTAGAGATATCCTCAGGAACGAGGGTAATAAGGGAGACCTGTCGTGGTCTCACCGTGCTCGGTGGGCCGCATTGTACCAGCATCGATGTTCATGTAAGGGTCTATCTTGATTGCCGTGACCTTGAGGCCGGTCGTTTTCAAGAGGAGGCCGGTCGAAGAGGCTACGCGTCGGATATGAGCAAGGAGGTAGGAAAACGAAAGACGGTGGATCGCACCAATAACGCCCTTTCCGATCCCACTGACGACGCCCCCAGAAACGAGGATGAACTTGGTCATTATCGCAGGGAGGAAGAAAGAGACGCTATACTTGGCAGCATCTCAACGAGCCATCCACGCTCGCGTTTCAAGCGAGAGCTCGCCGAGAAAAGCTTAGTCAGAGGGCGCCGCCTCCGCTCTAATCCCGACTACAAAGTGCACGATCATGGTCAAAGGCCAGAGATCGTCCGCAACGTCTGGCACACGCAAGAAGAACGCACGCAAGGCAGCCCAGGCCGAGTCTGCATCATCGGCGCCGCCTTCGCCTGCTCCAAAACAATCTAGACCAAAGGAAAAGGGCGCCAAGCTGTCCAAGAGAGAAGCCAGGGAACAACGCAAGAAGGTCTACATCCCACCGGTCAAACCCGCCCCGCCAGTCCTCGATCCACTCGATACCACCGGCCTCGCACATCTGTTGCCACCAGAGCTCGTCGTCGTTCTCAGAGGATTGGGCAAGAAGGATGTTGTCACACGAGCAAAGGCGATCGAGGAGCTTGCCAGGTGGGTCGACGATGCGATCAAAGGGCAAGTGGTGCACGATCATGATCACGATCGATACGAGGAGGAGGGCAGAAAGGCAGATGTTGTAGTCAAGATGCTCCCAGTCTGGGTGAGTCACTGCACACACATCTGGTTTGGAACACCAACGTCCGTTGCAGCTCCATCGTGCTCCTGTGTTCTTCACCCACTCAACGCGGCGGCTTCGCCTCCTCGCTGCTTCCCTGCACGTCTCCCTTCTTCGCGTCAGCCCAGCGCGCGAGGCTCTCCTCACGTGGACCAGAGACATCGCCTCTCAAGTTGAGCTGGAGACGTTCTTGGGGGCATGGGCAATGCTTCCACACGACGTCGATCGGGCGGTTGCCACCGTCGGCATGAAGTCTTGGTTGGACTTCATCGCCGTCGTCCCTAATACCACCACAGATGTCCAAGGTGGCCATCATACTAGTTCTCGGACCCAACTCACACGATCTCAACAAAAGCTCGCCCTTTCCCCTCAGCTTCTCGTTTCCCTTTTCAGGTTTACTCATCGCACCGTCCTCGATCCACAAGGCCTTCACACAGTTTTAAACCCACCTCCCGTAGTTCTTCCCATGGTCCCGTCTTCCCAGTTGGGCCACAAAGGCGCGCCACAAGGTATAGGTTCCACCCGGAAAGGGCAAAGGGGGAGTCCAGCTCCACAATATCAGCAGAAAAAGAGTGGTCGATACATTCCACCTTCCTCTGACTCTTCGTCATCTGCTTCAACCCCTCTCCCTGAGAGAACCACGAGCAACAGCGTCGACGAGGAAAACGATTCAGACCGAGCTGGAAGGCTAAGAGCGGGCGCCTTGGGCGCTGTCAAGTGGATTCTGGGTGCGTCGGTTTTTTCTGTCTGTTAGTTGGTGAGACGACTTTCCACGACCTTTCTTCCGTCGTCCGAGCGTGGTGTTCGGTTACTAATGCAGGTTATTCAGAAAACTGGCCCGAGATTGGTTTCGCTTCTGCAACTGACCAACTCATACTAACTCTCCTGTCATCCTCCGCGGTCTGGTCTTCTCTTCATCCTGGACCTGGACCCTCATCCTCAAATTCGGTCAACAAACAATCTTGTCCATTCTCTGCTGCTTCTTTCGGTCAAAGCCAGCCCCTCGTCCGGCAAGCTGCGTGGGCACTCGTAGAGTCTTTGGTCATTGTATTCAAAGGTTTGTTTTTTGTTTTCTTGTCGATACGTTTGTGAAGGTCTACATCTTGGCGGATCCCTCGGATTTTCGGCTTTGCTTAGGTGCAATATCCGTCCGGTTCGGGCTATGTGGTGACCTTCACTAGTAGCGCGTAGATGGGTAATCTACATCACGTATAACTGATGCGCTTTGAATCAGGTAGACTACCAGAGCCCTTACTTCGGGTTTTAAGCACGGCCATTCTGCGTTCAGCATGGGTCGAAACGGATATCGGCGTGCAGGGAGCACTAGGAGGTCCCTTGATGGTCTTCCTCAGAGGTACGATTTACGTTTCTGTAGGTAATTTATTGCGTGGTCCATTGGTTGCGTTGCAGATTATAGCCAAGCATGGACGATCGACATGGAAAATGCATCTGGGGGCTACGGCAATCTAGAGATCGGTGTTGAAGGCATAGCGGGCGACAACACTGATTCCGGTTCAGACACGGAATCCGAGTCGGGCTCCAAGGCGGAGACGGATAGTGGCGATGATAATGGTATTGCCGCAGATGCATTCACCAAATCACCCCCCGGTGCACGGCTGGTATCTGAAGCTTACACAGAATTTCTGCAATTCCTAGAGTTAGGGTGTTCCGGGTCTCCTGTAGAAGGTTACCCGTTAGTATTGATCGTCTTATCTGGGATTCCTGGATCGGTATGGTTCATTCTACATGTCATGGATACTGCTTGAATATTGGCATTGCAGATTCTCCCCACCGCCCTCCCACCTACCATGCCAGCTGGCGGAATAGAGGGAAGTGAACGAGGGACCAGCATACATCCCATTTCGCAGTTATTTAACTCCTTCTGGGCACCGCTGGATGCCGGCCTCCTCGATAAACGAGCGGCAGCATCTTCTTGGCTCAAGGCAATTAGCGAATGTCTAGTCCTTATTATTCGACGAGGAATACATGCCAAAAATGTGATAGCAGCGCACGAAATTAAGGCTGCAGGGAGTCTCCTCGCATCCCAGTTCACCCTCCTATGGAGCGAATTCGTTATCAGGCGATTGCGGGCTGACGAGTCGGAAACTGCTGGAACCATAGCCCGTACAGCAGAAAGACTTGGGAGGATCGGAGGTGGTACGTTGATGTTGGTTGCTCTACCCAGTAGACTTTGGCCTTGAGGGCCCTGACTAATATTGCAGATCTCTTCGACGCAGCCTTTGACGCGTTCTGTTCAGCCATGCTCGATTTGATCCCTACTTCTCACGACACGCTAGACCTGGCACCTACTTTCCTCCTCCTCTTCACCTCCACATTTGGGCCAGGTACTCATGCAGGTCAAAAGACACGTTCCGTAGTGGAAGTTTATGTACGGAGGGTGATCGAAGCTTTAGAAACTGCCCTAAGCTCTTCCGACGAGATCACCACCAAAGAATCCCTCGCAGGACTGGTAAAACTCATGGATGTATTTGGGCCCTCGCTTTTCAATGACGAACCTGTTGCCACTCGCGTTGACGCCATATTCGTCGCACACCCTGCAACGCTTCTGCGGACGTCAACACAAGGAGTATTGACATACCTTCGACATCGATCTGTGTCTTCTGATCAGCTGCAGGGTGAACTACAGACGCAGGCTTTTTGGGCGAAGCTTCTGGGTGCACTTGCATCTTCTACGGATTCTGTCCTCTCGCTGCTGTCTCCACTAGTTAGCGCCTCCCTTCCTGCGCACTTAAGAGGAGCAAGTGCAGCAATGGACGAACTAGTAGAACGCCTGGTAAGCAATGCAATAGTAACAGGCACACGCGGAAATGTGGAAATTGCGGTGGCGAGATTGTTGAGTATCCCAGGTATTCCACTTCATTCATCCGTGCCTGGCTTGCTTCTAAATCATCGACATCTGCAGCACCCTTTATTTCATCTGGCTGTTTGGCCACGATCGCCTCCACGCTTTCGAGCAGCGTTTCCACTTTTGCAGAAGCAAGATTGAGAAACGTTGATGTGTCCTCAGCTGAGCTGCACCTAGCTGAGGTTAGCGTCACTGTCGGGCTTGTGAGGAAATTGGCCGAGTCGGGTTATGAGTACAGTGGGGATATTGGCGTGGAGCTCTATGCAGGAACCTTCTTGCTTGGCTATGTCATACCCTACGAAGGGTGGGTAGAAGATGCAAAGGCGCTTTGGGACTCTTGGGTTTCCAAAGGGGGTGGTGATGAAGAAGTGATAATAAAAGACGTCGCTAGCACGCTTGTGAAGGAGAAATTGAAAGGTATTATTGTCGACGACGATGCAGAAACGAGGTGAGTATGTGCTTGCTTCTCATAATTAGGCTGAATCTATTACTCAGGCCCGAGTACATCATTCGGTGCATCACCCCCTCACCTCCAGGCATTCACATCGACCCCCTGAGAGACATTCTCCCATCGCGCGAAGAATTTGACACAATGTTAGAATCCTCTTTCCTCCCTTCCTCGACCACTTCTCCCAGCTTAGCGCTCCTTGAACCCACACTCCCAACCGTTTCGCAAACACTTAATCCTTCGAATTCAACATGCAGAAAGTATGCACGCGCCGTTTCTGCTCTACTTGCATACCTCACCACTTCGCGTACTGTCGCGCGGTCAAACCTCTGGACACTACGTCACATTCTCGTCCTTGGCTTCTACACAAACGAACACCTCCGCGTAGAGGACGTACAAAATGACCTCATAGCTTCAGATGTTACTAGAGACCATCTGGAAGAAGCTGTAGAGAAGGTCAGATCGCTGACGACCTATCTCCTGAGTCGTGCAGAGGACGGCATGCATACAAAGGTTGTCAATTCGTTCATGAACAAGGGTAGCGTACCCCTTTACGAGGATGGGAGTATAGCGTCGTTTGTCATCGCGATCGTTCGTTGCGCCATGGATAGAGACAGAGTGAGGGATACAGCAGTGCTCGGGATCGTGCTTCAGCATTTGTTCAGCGATACTACAAAGGATGATGCTGACTTGTGGTTGGCCCTCGCGAGGAGGTTGGAAAAATCGGGTGAGTTCGTGCCCTTTTTGCGTTCGAAGGTCCTCATCATCGATTCCTCCATTCTTTATAGCTCCTCAGACCACTATCACCATATTGGCTTCCATTGTTACCCACGCGCCAGAGCTTCCAAAACTCGACAGATATCGTAACGAACTAGCCGCTTCGCTCATTGGTGTTCGCTCTAGTGCTGCAGCCACCACAGGTCTCGCCACGCTGCGGCTATTGGCTGCCACTGCACCAGATCCCGACTCTGACGTCGTCTTCCTCCCGCAACAACGCGCCGTGAACGTAATAAAGGCATGCCAGGCGTGGGTTGCTGCCGACGAAGACGACGGAGAGGGTGTCAATGAGGATGTGGAAAGCGCTATGACACTGTTGTTTCTCTATCTCGCTCCAATCTTGCAGAATGTTCCAGGGTCGCATTGGGATTTCATCTGGGATGTCATCGAAAATAACTTGGAGGTGCGCCCTGTATGCCTCCGGCGGTAATGGTAAGTGCTGACACCAAGTAGAACTCCTCGCTAGAAGACAGCACAACGCTGGCGACTCTTGGAAGGACACTGAGGCTAGTAATTGCAATCGATGATCTAGCATCGACGAACAAGCCTCTTCGCGCAAACTGGCACGAGAAGAAAGTGTCTGTGATAGGACTTATTAAGGGCTTGGTCTCAGCAAATACGAGTCAGTGATCAGTTCTCGCTTCTAGTTGAACCAAGCGCTAATGAAATGCAGTCGGATCGCCCTATTCTGAACCGCGTGCGTTGTGTCAAGAATTGGCATTGTCTGTTATTCAAGACATGCCATATACTACGATGGATGAGGGGACTCTGCCAACTGTAAGGACAGATATACCTTTCCAACCATTCTTTCATATCAACAGAGACATCGCAGATGTGTCACCTGCTGGGCGACCGGTCCAAGGAAGTTCAGCGAATGGGCTACCATTTACTCACCAGTGCTGCTCGGCGGCGAACGGAATACTATGTCATCGAATCTGGTGTCGACACAGAGGATACAGTGAAGCCAGAGTTGCCTCTTGAACTCCTAGCCATATTACAGCAAAGCCTTGGCACGGGGGATGCACTCGACCTAGACGAACAGTCGATTACGAACAACAATGAGGTGTCTGGATACCTGCTTGCATGGATGATCGCGTTTGATCTGTTTACTGACGCGGTGCGCATATGATCTCAATGATGCCGTAACCAGTCGACTCTAATTCTGAATGTAGTCGATGAAAGTTCGTTCAAGCTACTTCAACCACATGCGAAGCATGGATATCGTCTCTCATTATTTCATCCCGAATATCTTTGACGTCCTTGGTTTGTTCAGTGGTGGGAAACGGGCATTTAAGCTGGATGCATGGGCTGTCGATGAGTTTTACCTGGAGAGTATGTATGGACTTCAGCTTGTTCCACTCTGGTATTTATGCCTCCGGACAGCTTTTGAACCCGAAAGTTCATTGAGCTTGCGACTGCTAGCTGCCCACCTCTACCATCGGGCTCTCCTCACTGTCCCGGCCCTGATCCGTTCGTGGATCTCAGACTGTAGTGATAAACAGCTCCTTATGCGGGTTGTCGATTATACGTCATCATACTTTTCGCCCGGTATCATCAAGGCCGAATTGGCGCAGGTCCGACAGCCTGATGCCTTGTCGGAACTCTCGACAACAGAGAATCTAACTGTCAAAGTTTCCTATGCTTCAGGCGAAGTGACGGCGTCATACATGGTTGACGAGCAGGCTCTCGAGCTCTCCATTCGGATGCCAATCGATTGGCCTCTGCATAGGCTTGAGGTAAGGGATACCAAGATGGTTGGTGTTTCAGAGGACAAGTGGAGGGCTTGGGTGCTCGGAGTACAACAAATCGTATGGCAACAGGTGAGCTGTGCAACAGCTGCAAGAAACATGACTCAATACATTATCCAACAGAATGGCCGCATCGTCGACGGTCTAACGTTGTTCACGAAGAACGTGACTCTTCACTTTTCGGGGCAGGTGGAATGTGCGATATGCTACTCGTATGCTTCCCACTTTCTCAACCTGTCGGCATGCTCACCTGAGATCGTTTGGGCAGCATTATTAGCGTGATGGATGCGAGCTTGCCACAAAAGCCATGTAAGACGTGCAAGAACCGGTTCCATGCAAGTTGTCTGTACAAGGCAAGTCTATCTCAAATTAGATCTATGTTCCGAGGTTTTGACCTGGCGCGGGATATGAACAGTGGTTCAAATCGAGCCATTCATCGAGCTGTCCGCTCTGCCGATCTGATATTCTGTAATCTGAGGTCTGTCGGGATATCGGGTGATGTGGATCATGCCACGGTACGCCAAGTTCTCCCGCTCCGACGTGATCCCAAATGTAGCGCCGCGATTAGACCAATGCAATGACCGTACCTTCACGAGTGTTCCTACGTAAGAAGGCTAGATTTACGAAAATTATCCATGAACGCATTAGATCAAGATGTTTTGTCGATCAAGAGGATACAAGATAAAAATATTTTGTTTCCCGTCTGAGTATTCGTCCAAGAAACCTTATCAAAATGGTAACTGCCCTCTGACGCTTCTCGCTCAACATTCCGGTCTTGGGAGATGATAAGAGCGATGTATCAGACCAAACCAGTGGCATTGACGTGAACACGGCGTCACACGATATCAGCTAATGCCACAATGACTTTGCCGCTGTTTGATCATGGAGTACTGACATTACTTTGCTGCCGGCCCTCCTCAGGCGCCGAACGGTGGTATCGAGGCACACAGCACATACCGCGCACGTTCAGCTATTGGACCATTCTCCTGCTCCCCGATCGGTGCACCATCTTTCTCATGTCTTCATTTCCTCGGGGTTACAATGTCACTTGGGCCGGCATGTCACCGCCCAGGATGCCAGCGATCAAATTCTGGGCTGTGTATGTTGCCATGTGTTTCCGCGTCTCCAATGTCGCACCCCCGATGTGCGGAACGATGACGCATCTGCAACATGCAGCAGAGTGAATCGTACATCATACATCCCCCATCGACCGTTCCAACTCACCTTGGCTCCTTCACCAGCCCGTGATCCTTCCCCACTTTCGGCTCACCCTCCACAACATCGAGTCCCGCACCCCAGATCCACCCCTCCCTGAGTGCCTTTGCCAGCCCGTCGGAGTCTACCAACGTGCCTCTGCTCGTATTCACGATGATACTGCTCCTCTTCATCTTCCTCAAAAACCCCTCATCCACAACATGATACGTCCCGGAGCCACCCGGTGCGAGAACAATCACCACATCGCTTTCGCGAGCTAGCTCATCTAGGTTCACCCTCGAAACTGCCTCCAGGTTGTGCTTCCTTTTCAGTTCTGCGTCGCGCTGCGGTCTAGGTGGCGAAGAAGGATTCGACGAATAGAGGCAATGTGTGATGCCAAACGATGCGAGTCTTGACAAGGTTGCTTGGGCTATTCGCCCGAAACCGATGAAACCGACCTTGCGCGTCGGAGAAGGGACTGTTGTGCTCAACTGCGGCCCACAGAGGCCGAATGGAGACCATGAGAAGTTCGGCCACTGTGGACGTCGTCAGGATGATTTTAATGCGCGAATCCAACCACGTACTCCTCCGTTCTGCACGAGGGAGTACCCGATTCCACCGTTTCTCCCCGCCATGAGTACCAGCATCACGGTCAGATCGGCGACTATGGATGTATTGAGAAGCGTGGAGCTCCAAAGGTGTATCTGACTTGCCTGCATCGGTCAGGACGTCAGGGGTGTAGCCGACTCTGATGCCTCTTTTCGCAACTGCGCCGAGATCGATGTGCTCTGTAGAGTTCGTGTGCCAGAACAGGATGAGGGGCGGTAGGATGGAAAGAGGACAAACGCACCGTAACCAACAGACATTGTCGAGACGGCTCGCAAAGAGGGTCCAGCTGTACACGAACCACGAGTTCATCAAATCTGAATCTCCTCAGAGCGATGACTGAACTGACCCTTGTCTAGGAGTTCCGAATCAACCTGAGACGAAGCCGGGTGCATGTTACGAGTGACGGCTCCATAAAGGACATACATACCTTGTCTGTGAGCATGACGATTACTCCAGTTGCTCCGGGGATATTGTCCAGAAGCCAATTCCTGTCGCATGGGGTATCCTCTGGCCAGACAACCAACTGGCCAGAATCACATTAGAGAGTTTGGAACTGAACAACACCACGAAAGTACCTCTAGTTCCTGCCTACTCTCCAATAATGTCATTACATCGGGGCCGAGGTTGCGGCAGACGACGACCTTGTGACGTGGGCTGCCGAGACAAGAGACGACTGGGGTTAGCCGCGATACTGGAGGACCAGAGAAACTGGATGACCTAGATTGGGCCATTGCAACTCGTTCTATCGAAGTGATCAGTGAGTCTGAGCGAGCCTGACACCGGGCACCATCGCACGATGGCGGTGATATTGAATGAGGGACGAACCGAATCTGTTCACTGCCTTCGTAAGTTGCCTTCTAATCTCGAAAGTCTGGTTCAGTTTCCCAATCCGCTGTCCTCGGTCAGGCAGATGCACCCTCCATGGAGAACTGGCTTTCCCAGCACCAAGGATAGTTCGTGGCTTGAAGCGAAACGGTGTCAACATTTTCTGGGGTGCCGTGTGAAATCTGTATATACATCCATGTACTCGCGAACAGTATGTACTATTCACCACCACCAGTGTTGTCGTCCATGACCGCGTCCGCATCGGGCGAGTCCTCAGATTGTTCGATTCCGATGCTCCCTGCGGGTCTCCATACACTTCCAATCGTGGCTTTCCAAAGCCGAACGCGACCGTCGTTGCCAGCGGACGAGAGAACGGTACTGGTGCACCATGTCAGTGTTCCAGAAAAGTAAATCTCGCAGAAACCATCCTACCCTGTTATGTTCCATTCCACCCGACCAACCGCCGACCTACAAGGGGATCAGCACGGCGCCGCGCGAGGAGCGAGGCAAACATACTTGTGTTGATCAAAGTCCGCGACGATCGTACCAGTCCATCTGGGTTCCCCCTCGGTCTCAGCATCATTGGCGTCCTCAGCCGGCTTCACTCTCCAAATTCTTACGTGGCCATCCCTCCCTCCGGTCGCGAGGAGGTGGTATGATCGTCCACATGATGGTGCCCATGCAACAGAAGTGATTGCGTACGGCGTCGGGATTTCTCCATCACTGGATGGTCCTGCCACTGCGTTAGTCTCTGATGGCTTGGGACCCCCCGGACTTGGATCGAGTGTCAACAACGTCGTCGGGCGGCGGGAGGGCGACACTTGTATAATCTGGGCAAGATCGGCAACGAATTCGGGCCATAGCAGGGTCTCGTTTGGTTACTTACCTTGACGGTCCCAGCGACGCCGCAACTCGCCGCAAGGACTTCGCCCCAGTACCTTTCCTTACACCACGATACACACCAACCGCCATCGGCCTCCCGGTTTCCGAACCCAGGTCTCTGCTGTAATGGAATCTGTGATTGCTGTAGTGCCTGGGCGACCAAAGACGCTGAAGCGGCCTCAAGTGTTGCATTTGTTTGCGTGGGCGTTGCAAAGGCGACAGACAGCGACGAAGGAGAAGAGATTGACGGAAGTGTCATGACATCCACCTCCTCGCAGAGCTGCCAGGTAGCCAACGAAGACTGCTCTAGACATTCATATATCCGGAGATGATTGTCAGACGAGACAGTTGCCTGGAGAGGGTTGAGATGGAGAAGTAGTGTCGAGTCCACATTAATGCTTACCAACTTCAATCCAAAATGGTGCGGCGCGAATTCCACCGCTCTCACTGTGCCACGTGCGTCGAGCAATACCGTTCTTTCTACCCATCTTGATGAAGGACCACTGCCAGAATGTCCCGTCTGCGCATGCACGGATCCGTTGGATTGGGGACCTCCGCCAGCCGAGGTCTGTTCCCAGATTTTGACAGTCCGATCAAACGACGCCGAGGCAAGAATTGTACCAAACTCTGGATGGGCCCAGCTCAGTCGCGAGATAGCAGCATCATGTGCCTGCCCAGAAAAAAAAGCATCAGTACCGCGTGCTCAATGTCATGAAGGCGAAAAGAATGCGACCTTCCACTCGTCTTCTACATTCCATGTCCCTTCGGTCTCATCTAGCTGCCAGATTTTGATTCTGAAATCGATTGGAAGCAGCCGAGACGTGTTTGGATGGACCTTACCGCTGGTCGAGGCTGCAGGAGGCAAGGTGAAGCCCATAGTAGTCGTAGCATAGGTCCGTTACGAGGTCATCGTGCACGCTCTGTATGAGGCCAGTCTGGATCATAGCAACGAACGAGAAGGCAGAGCACGATGGTCAACAGACGCGCCATAACCGGAAGGCAAGAGCTTGTAGATTCAACAAGGGTAAACAGTCTCTGCTGCACCAACGCTATCAGTGCTCCTCCGCGTTTGGCGCCAACGCTCGTCGATAGTATCGGCCTGTAAAAAACCAATGGCACTGGATCTGCCGTTTACACTGCAGCTCCATGCAGACTTGCCAGGTATGCGAGTCTTTGATCCCTCAAAGGTACTCTCCGCGCATCCTTGTGTTTTAGGCCACGACGATCGCGCTTGGCAGGCTGCTTGGAACCCTGCCAAGCCTTTACTTGCATCCTGTTCTGCAGACAAAACGGTACGCCTGTACAGCTACCGCAAAGACCCACACGATCCGTCCAAGGTTTCTTTTTCGCATCTCGCGACGATCCCGACAGGCCACAGTAAAACTGTCAGAAGTGTCGCATGGGCACCGTCAGGGAAGACGTTTGCAACGGGATCGTTTGACGCCAACATTGGCATATGGGAAAAGCGCGAGGAACAGGAAGACGACGCGGATCCATCCAAGTCCGAGGAATGGGAATGCACCGCATTGTTGGAGGGACACGAAACGGAGTGCAAGAGTGTCGCTTACTCGCCGACCGGAACACTGCTTGCGACGTGCAGCAGAGACAAGTCGGTATGGGTCTGGGAAGGTAACCATCGATCCGACCATGATACCCTGTGCCCCTCCTTGACCGGTTCTTTGTCCAGTCAAGCCAGATGCAGAATTCGAATGCATGGCGGTCATGATGGAACATAGCCAGGACGTCAAATGTGTTTCGTGGCATCCTACTGAGGAGGTTGTCTCGCTCTCACAGTGTGTCAATTTGAGATTGATCGCGACTCCGAGGATAGATTCTTGCGTCGGGGTCCTACGACGACACGGTCAAGCTTTACGTCGATGACGAGGCCGAAGACTGGTATTCTATCGCAACATTGTCAGGTCACTCGGGAACAGTGTGGTCTGTTGCATGGGCACCCCGCGGCGACTACCTTGCCTCCTCTTCGGACGACCTTACGATTAGGATCTGGAGGCGGACTGCCGAACACGCATGGGAATTTGCCCACCAGCTGAGAGGTCATGTAAGAACCATATACTCGATAGACTGGGGAACGGGAAAGGGGGACAACCTCGGATGGATTGCAAGCACGGGGAGTGACGGTAAGATCAATGTATGGGCCATATCGGTGAGCCAATTGGCCAGATGGAATGCCAGTTGCCTCTGACGCCATTCCGTTGAAGGAGTCATCCCGGGAAGATAGCACACGTGTCACATTGTCCTCGACACTCATTGCGTCGGTCTCTTCTGCCCACGACATTTATGATGTAAATTCAGTCAGATGGTGTCCTCGCTCTGGGTTCGAGGAGTTCCTCTCCACCACAGCAGATGACGGATCTATTAGGATATGGAGACTGTGTCAGAACATACCGCAGCGCGAAATCAATGTAGAGTGATCTTAGAAACATATAACGTATCGCACCGGGTATTTGTACGCCAACGCTGGACTCGTCTGTCTCCGATTGATGGGTGCACAGCCGCCAGCGTGGCGGTCGAACTGATAATCGGAACAGGCACTCAGTGAAAGGTAAGTAAACATGTTACTGTTTCTCTGATCGCCAAGCTCTGTTGCAGAAAACGGCCTGTATCAGCAAACCGTTGTCGGGTGTGCACTCGCGTCCATCCACATCATACATCGTTCCGCAGCAGCTACCGCAGGAACCCACGCGCAAGGCTGGTTGCCGATGGGATTGCTGCGAATGTTGCCACAGCAAGCCCAATATATATCTGACGTGTCGTATCGTATATATTATTTCGGTCGATGAGCACTTCGTCCGAGTAAGCACACTAGGACGTATCACTGCGCCGTTGTCCCACAAAAATAGTACCTGAAAGTGTGAAATGCGCTACAGCACAGGGCTGCGGTGGGCAATGGCAGATTGGCTATGCACAGGGGTCGACTTGCGGACCAGCACTTCAACTCGGGTCAGTCATATTGTTTCTCTTTCTGATACGATGCCCTTATTCCCTCCTCAAAATCATTAAAATACTCACATTTCGACATAGAAAGGGTCATTAGACCGAATATCCTCGCGTTGCACCCAGATCGCTGCGCACGAGACAACTACCAGAATGGCATCCTCTTGAATGCTAACGAAAACGCCCTCGGACAGATATCCCCGGAGCTTGAAGGCACATTGACCGCAGACCCGAACCGATAGGTCCGTCCCACGGCGAAGTAGAATCGCACATCGCGACACTACGAGGCCTTCCAGGTACAAGGCGCGTCTTCCTCGGCGTTGGTTCGGACGAGGTGATCGACCTGGTCATGCGCGTGTGCGTCGTTCCCGGAAAGGAGAAGACCTTGGTCACTCCACCAGCGCATGGGATGGATGCCATTTCTGCTCAAATCAACGATGTCGGTGCCGTTCGATGTCCTCTCAATTTGAGTGGGGTTGGAGAAAATGGACGTTTGAGTCTGCGTGTCGACCCTGTTGGTCGGTTGCTCGTCGCCAGCAAGTTACAGGATAAAGGACCTGGTATTCAAGGACCCAAGCATCAAACTGACATTCCTGTGGTCTCCTGGAAGCCCAACCGGGACATCGAGTCATGCACCGCGGCGCCAGGACGCTTGTCGGATCGCGGGCAACGTTGAGAGCATCACTCGAGAAGCTTTCCGTTGGAAAAGGCAGTAGACGAGAGCTGCGTTGTGGTGCGGGGCTGCCGAGACGACTGCGTGTAGAAATCCGACCCCTCCGCGGGGGGTCGCAGACATATCGAGCTGCGCACGCGGGGCTGATATAAACGCGCAGGGCGATTCGGTGCCCAGCGACCGCCATGGCCAAGTCAAAGACGCCGTCGCCCCAAGAACTGTACAGAGCTCGGAAGGCGCGCGAGGAGAGGGAACGGCTGGCGCTGCTACCACCCGGCCTGGCGAACCACGGAAATACGTGCTTCATGAACTCGGTCCTGCAGGGGGTGAGTGCTCGTCGCTGCGATGCCAGACACCACGCGCGCACACCTCAGACGATCCTGACCCAGCTCATCGCCACGCAATTCCTCCAACTCCTCGTTCACTTCCGGCCCCTTCCGTCTGTCGTCCAGCGTCCCCTTCTCGCGTCCCGCCGCTCCCCCGCCCTCACGAACGCGCACGGCCTCTCTCCAGAGTACGATCAACCCTGGTCAGACGCTCTCCCCATCGGCGACCACCTCGTCGCCTTCCTGCGGACCGCATGGGTCATCCAGAACAATCGCAAACGGGACAGCATGACCCCCAAGTGTGTCGTCTCTTGAAAGCATCCACTCTCGTTGAGTCTTTGTCTAGAGATATTCTGGCCGCCGTCGGTAAAAAGTATGATCAGTACCTCGATTTTCGGCAGCAGGATGCCCACGAGTTTCTGTGTCAGCTCCTCGACGCCATCCGTATGGAGGAGATGGATGTGAGGCTCTCCCATCCCAACCTGCCTCTTTCCTCACATGCACCATAGGTCATCAAGCAGCGATCACCACCCCAAAAGAAAGCGAGCAAGCGGTCACAGCCATCCCGCGCTCACACCCATGCTGCGCCCCAACCCGTCGCGCCCGCAGATGGCGAGCTCTCGTCGTTTGTCGACATGCTCTTTGGCGGCAAGCTCGCCAGCATCCTCGTCTGCCAAGCCTGCAAGCACGTTTCCCATACCTATGAGGATTTCACTGATCTCAGTTTGAGCATGAAACCAGAGGACTACGTCCGCGAACGAAAGCGCGACAAGCTCAAACAGTTCGCAAAGAAGATCGGTACTGCGTTTTACGTCGGTGTACCTCAACAGCGCTCCTCGTCCGTCCCTGCCACTCCCATCCGCGATTCGAACCTAGACAGTCCACAGCCCAGCGATGCTCAGAGGAGGCGAAGCATAGATCTCGCCGACGTGGAGGTTGTCGTCGAACCCGTCGATGTCAAGCCAGTCCCTGGTGACGTGGCTAGAGATGACACCGCCGCCCTGCACGTCCCATCATCGCCATCCCTGATACCGGACCCTCCCTTTCCGGAAACACCCATCATCATCGATACCCCTCAATCGGTTCCTGTCACGGACCTTTCTGTGCCTGGGCCACTTCACGAGTCCAGTGACCATGTCACCACCGTAACCCGAAAGTTGAACGGAAAAGAAAGGAGAGACAAGGATGAGAGCTGGACCAAACTCGGCAGGCGACTTACTGTGTCGGTCGGTCTTGCCAAGCGGCCCAGGACCGAGCGAAAAGATAAGTTGGAAACCCCCTCCGCGACACCATCAAAGCCTGCAGTCAACGGGAGTCCCCCTCGTCACGTTCCCTCGGTGGCTCCCGTCACAGCTGACGTGCTCAGCGAGGGTACCTCGCCACATCCCCATCCGGAAAGAGAGCTAATGTCACTTGGGCTCGTAAACGAGAGGCTTCAGGCTCATCTCACGAACGTGAGGCGTTCAGTCATGCCGATCCAGCGTTCCGGTAATTCCCCATCCAGTCACTCAGCACCCCGTTTCCCTTTGATCTCACGCCCCGCGAGTCCCGGGATCCACCCCAAGTCATCAAAGCCACCCCGCCCGCCCAAACTCAGCACGGAGGAAGCAGCATACCTACGGGACATCCTCGCTGACATCAATCCTCCTAATGTGCCGAAGCCTTTCTCAATCTTCAAGCAGTCCAGGGAACCACTGTCCACGTCGACTCTCAACTCACAAAACATATTTTTAAAAGTCAATCAAATCAACAGAATTGAAGAGTGTCTCCGACTATTTACTGCTGTTGAGGTCCTCAACGGGGACAATACCGTCCGTTGCCACCGTTGTTGGAAGATGGCCAACGGACTCTACAAGCATAAAGTGAGGGGATCAGCGCAAGAACCAGACTCGTGTTCCGACAGCGAAGATGACGAAGTTGTTGACGCGAAGCCCAACGGAAACCGCCCAACCTCAGACTCGTTACCCCCCCACGCCATCCCCGTCGCCTCCCCTTCAAACCCAGCATCTTCGTTGCATTCCATTACTCCTCTCCAGGATACCCAGATCTCTCACGATACCCAACCAACACTAACTCAACTCTCCACGCGTGCCTCGTCTACATATAAACGCATTCCTCCCGCACTTCAGCTCAACGATCGCTACCCAATCGAGCTCGTGTCACCCATTATGAATGAAACCCCTACCCCAACGGCATTCGTCGTTCCCTCCATATCAACAACACCACCCCAGTCCCCCATGTCCCTTCGGACGGCGAGGCCTGTGCCAATCAGGGCGGACACGCAGAGGTCTGCCGCCACAACCGAGTGCTCGTCAAGAATATCTCTCAGCGCTCCGTCGGATCAACATCGACATCATGGCTCCAGATGCGGGGACAGCCATACCGAAAGCGATATCTCGGAGGGCGAAAGTGAAACCTTGCTTTCAGGCTACTCGGACGTATCCTCGGTGGTGTCATCCAACGCGTCGCAAGACCAGCTGCAGCGACCCTCGCCTCCAGGCGGGCAACGTGCCAGGGACAAGCGCCACCCACCCGGGGTGCCACGCTCCCGACAATACCTGTTGCGACCGGCGTACAAGCGTTACCTTATCGCCACGCCGCCACCGATCCTCGTCGTCCACCTCAAGCGGTTCCAGCAGCTATCCAAGACGCCGGTCGTCTCATTCTCTACGGGCTTCAAGAAGCTGGACGATTACATCTCGTTTCCCGAACATCTCGATCTGGCGCCGTATCTGGCTCCGAGACGAGAGGATTACTTTGATTCCAAGGTGGCGGTGATGAGAGGGCGTGCGAGGCGGCCGGTGCCTTGCATGTACAGACTGTATGCGGTCGTGGTGCACATTGGCAACATGGTACGCGTCGCGAGCGTGCGTTGACTGGCACGGAGATAACATTGACCTAATTACAGTTGGGCGGGCACTATGTTGCGTACACTGCGCTTCCGCCGACGCCGACGCCGTCCGATGTTGAATTGGGGCAGTCAGAAGGGGGAAAACACCAACGCTCAGACAGTGGGACGCCGTCGCGAGAGTGGGCGTTTATCAGCGACACTATCGTGCGGCTGACCTCGCTGGAAGAAGTGCTCAAGAGCAAGGCGTACATCTGCATGTATGAGCGTATCTAACTTATTGGCTTCAGCTTGTTTTCTATTTTCTCCCTGGCTGTGTGCCCCCGCCCGGGTAGGTGTGTACACGCTTTGGTTCTGATTTCTGATCTTTCTTTCCGTCTTCCCGCCTACCCATCCTGTAGAGGATACAGCAACTTGGGACACGCTTTTGATCTAATTCTGGATTGTAGACCTACCTTGGCCTCCAGAAGGTACGATTTCGCGAGGGCACGGCGCGCCCTAGAGCATGAACGATATAAACACCATTATTTGCATATTGGAATATATTATTTATTGTGATTGGGAGACGAGCACATTTTTGATGCGATCGCGGAGATGAGATGCTTGGATGGCCTACCTACCCACCGGTCCAGGCATGATGTCTATCCAGAACGCCGTGCGTCGTCAAGTCATCCATGACCCCTTGATTTATCAGTCATGTCTGTATCGAAACCCAGACGTAGTTCAGCCCGCCGCCGTGCAGTACACACGCCGACTCTCGTAGGCCCACACGACTACGTTTTAACATAGAGATCGACTGGCCTACGAAACCCTGTCAAGGCAGGACGGTCAGAAAGACAGAGCAGAGCCAGGTCGCTCCCCACGCGCTCAAAAGCCAAAACCCGCCCCACGCACCTCCTTGTCCGGGCACGCCCAACCGTCGGGGCGGGCCAAACCCGACCTGCGACAACAGCGCGGAAAAGTCGTCCGGACGCAGGCGGAGCCGTCTCGCGTTCTCCCTCAGCCGGGAGTCCATGCGCCGCGCCTTGCCGTACGTCTCCCAGGGCTGCGGCTCGAGAAGGAGGGCACCGCCCGGTTTCAGCACGCGGTGTGCGCGACGGAAGAAGGCGGCCAGACCCTCGTCGCCGTGGTTGAGGTGGATCCATTTCGTGACGGAGAAACTGTGCGTGTGAAAGATGAGTGGACAATATGCGCAAGTGTCAGCGAGATACAGAGAGAGACGGCGCTGTCGGACGGGAGGGAAAAAAAGGGGGAGCGGGGGGGCATGGGACGCACGCAATCACGACATCGTACGTGGGCGTGTCGGTGGTAGTGTCCTCGGTGACCCAGTCTACCGTTCGAAAGGCGACGTTGTGGGGAAAGATGTCTGCAGCGTTCCCGGGGATGGGGAGTGGACCGTAACTTTGCTCGCAGGACGCTGGAAAGTAGTGGGCGAGGTCTGGGTCCTGGTCGAGGTCCGCTCCTGCATTCTCCGGGTCGAGACGGGTGCGCTTAGTAGAGGGTGGGGACGCATCTTGGTGAGTGGCGTGGCAGACGGGAGACTGTAGGCTCCAGAGGGTGCGGCGCCGTTTCCAGGCCACGCGAATGAGGGCGTCGTCAATGTCGACACCAAGAACGCGGCGTGCGCCCCACGCGTGAGCTAGTTGGAGCGAGTGAGCAAGGCGGTGACAAGGAGGACGAGGGAGTGTACCGATCTCGCATGTGACCCAGCCCTCGTTGCAGCCAACGTCGAGGACGGTCTTGTCGACAAAGAAGGAGGATGGCAAGAGGGCGAGACGAGGATCGCGGAGAAACGGTCGTTTAGTGTAGTATCTGGCCTGAGCGTGAAGACAACAAAGACCAGGGAGAAAGGGACCTGTCGCACCCGTGGTAGTTGCCAAAGACTGGGGCCATTGGCAGCTCCACTACGCCTTCTGGATCACCTTCACGATGGCTGGGACGAGGTCGTCCGGGTGGTATGCGGTTGCCGGGGACGTCTCTCTTTTCGCCAACGTTGACCACGAGCCAGGTATCGCCCGGAAGAGATCTACCACAGCTTTGACGACGTCTACGCTCGCCTGTTCCCTCGCCCACCCGCTTTCATCATCAGCGGTGGCGCCGTCGCCATCTACGCCAAGATGTCGGTTGGTGTTATCCTCAGGAGCCTGCTCTTTTAGAACAGTGTGTCACTCGTCTCGCTCATCGAATGTGCACTTGACCATCTTGCCAATGTCTTTTGACAAAGATCCTCCCGCACGTCGAAAAGGATAATTCCCGCCACGTCGCTTTGAGGGCATTGACCACCGTCACCCACCACGGAGGGGACAGATACGTGCAAGGAGATCACCCTCCGTGCTCCCACCGCCGTCAGGGTACTTGAAGACTACCCTGATGACTTGCGCGCCGCCGAATTTGCCATCTCTAGCTTGGCATACGCCGTCACTGCATCCATCGACGAGCCCCAACGTCCCGCTGCCAAATACGTCAGGGCGCTCCAGGTCCCCCCCATCCTCCTACCCCTCGTCTTGGACTTTGTCCGCAAACCTGGTGCCAGTCCGCAACTCCTGCACCACGCCCTCGAGCTTTGTGGTCATCTTACCCCACACTGCACTCAAGAGTGCCTGAACTATCCCTGCGGTGATCGGTTTCCTGATCGCATCAATGATCCACAGCTTGGACTTCCACTTTCGTTTCTATGCGCTCGGCGCAAGTCATACGCCTACACACGAGTCTCCCTCGGCGAACGACGTCCTGTTCAACGATCCCAGCCTGCTTGGCCTACCGGATCACCTTTCAAGAGGCTCATCGCCAACTATGGTACCGTGCGCCGTGAATCGACGTTGACCCTCCGTTCCGTCGTAGAGTACCGGAAAGTGATGTTAAGAGCGCGTCCTGGATCATGGTCTCGCTCGCCCTCACAGAGCTGATCCCCTCGCAACGAATTCTCCTCCTACGAGGGCGGCTTCCCAAACCTTTTAGCCCACACTTGCAGGCCTGAATTCGTCAGCGCCGGGCTCCCGTTTACCATGTGGGCCGACCCGCTGCCCGTGCGCGCCCAAGGGAGATCCGCCAAAGATGCAAAAAATCAGGAAGAAGACCTCGCTGACATGCTCGACCTCAAATTCTTGATCGTGCGTTCGTGCATCCCCAAGGCGGTTGCCTTTGTGAAGAAATCCGTCGAGCGCAAAGTCCCAAGCTCCCCTACTTTTATTACATCACGACACCCCTGTCCGACTCGGAGGAAAGTCTGCGGCATGCGAAAAAGGGTCTCAGGCTTGAGAGCGTCACGCCGTTTGTCTACCACGTGCCCTCGTCGCTGCGGTGGGGATCGCAGCCAATCTAGTCATTTGTCGCGTCCAGGGGTCGACAATCGGATTTCGCAAGCGGAGCAAAGGTCAGGCGCTCTTGAACAGCTCGAGACCGCCGATGAGTTTGATATCGATGTTTGGCGTCAACCTTTTCATGACGCAGCCCCACCAAGCGCGGGCGACCATCTTTGAGCACTACCAGCCCGCAGTTGAGACATGGGGCACATCGTCGCCCGGTTCGACAGTACGCGCATCGACCACGAACACGTCGTTTACCGCGACAATCCCGAAGACCACCTGCGGGCCTGGCCGCACGACTTTCGGCACCGGCACGGGGATGATGTCGACGACGATCTGCCGGAAAAAGTCGTCTCACCCCGAGTGGTCAACAAATTCGGCTGATTTACTAATGTGTTTGTGGTGCAGGAAGAGCGCATTGCTGCGCAAGTGCGGTGGGTGCGAGAAGCGAGGTATGGTGGTTTCTTTGGTGCAGGGTATCGCTAAGCCAGCTGACCATGTCGTGCTAGATATTGTGAGGTGAGGTGTCAAAAGTCTGCTTGGGCAGGACACAAGATGGCATGCAAGGCTCGCAAGGCCGCAGGCCCGCCCGCGCGAGGGGCGTTGTATTGACCAGAGGGCGGAATAGCAGGATCTGTTGAGATACTGTTTCCTTAGCAGCTGCTTCCCACGTCTGTGCCCAGGGACTGTTCCGAACCGACGTACAAGTACGGTACGCGAGGATCCTACGTTCACCTACCTATGGTTTCCGCCGTTTGCTGGATTTACTCGCTTCGAATGCATCTTCTCTCCTGTCTTGGACCCGTTTCAAAAAGTCCACCTTTTCCAGGTAGCCACCGCCACGTCGGTTGGCGTCGAGTTCGTCCTTGACGTCGCCGGATTGAGTAGCGACGTGTGCGCGCCAGTCCATCGCAGACTTGTCCAGCATCGTGATCTTCTTGGCTTGCGACGCCTTGAGCATCGGGGGGAGTGCGGTGCGTAGTTTCTGAGGGCCGGGACGCCTTGGTCCCGGGGTGGGCGCCGGCGTCGCTGACGCCGGGCGACTGGGGCCAGCGGTGGGCGCGAGCAACGATGGAGCAGCACCATCCTCCTTTTCTTCTTCTTCCTGCTCAGAGCGGGAAGCAGGGGCGGACTCGGGTGTAGGATGTGGTGACCAACGTGGCCACTTTTTCGCCTCTTCCGAATCCTCTGGCACTTCGACAGCATCTCTAAAGAGAGAGAGGGGGAGAGAAAAGAAATCGACAGCGCGCGCACGTACAGCGACGACGTTTGTTTGTTTCGTTATTGGTGGATCGGGAATAGGTGCGGATGTAGGTATGGTTGCAACATCGTGGTGAGTGACATGAGACAAGGAGGGAGGAGAGGGGAAAAGTACAGATGCCTACCTCACGTGCTTCCCCGCGAACAAGTACGTCTTTTCGATCTTGATACGCTTCACCGCGGACGGGCCAGGCGTCTGGGACGGCGGCGTGGACACCGACGCCTGGAAGGTGGCCCAGAGCGCGTCGCGCTGCCTGGAAAGAAACAAGAGGCTGTTGGCACGCGATGCGATCCAAGGCCAAAAAAAAAAAGATGATGATAAAAGAAAATGGTGTACTTTTTCTGCTCGGCTGGGCCCTTTTCCGGCGGCGCGGCCTCTGTCGTGTCGCCTACTTTCTCTTGTTCATCGGGGCTGTCCGAATCTTGATCTATGTTTACAAGCAACTTTAATATTTGTCAGTAGAAGCGGGTAGATGAGGTACCGCATGCGGGTGGGACATAGTCGAGGTCGTCATCGGAATCTGAGTGGGTGGTGAGAGGCATGAGCGCTATTTGTGCTTGTTGAATTTAGATGGTCTTGCACAACACGTGTACACAACGCTTTCATGATCTACTCGTCGGTTGAAGGATTTGCATTTTACGTGAGCCCGTACACTTGAACGCATGCACCGAACATTCCACAGGAAGGTGTTGGGCTACGAACACGGCAAAGCGTCTCTTTCAAACAACCGAGAAACACGCCGCAGCTGGCATGGGATTGTCAGAAATGCAGAAGACTGTCGAGCGGTGATGGATTGCAATACACTTCATAGATGCTTCTCATATCTACTACGACAGAGCGCCATAGTCTTGGTCACCCTCTGACCCTCACGACTTTTCGTTTTCCTTTTTGCAGCCCCCCGATTCCAGGACCGGCTGGAGCCTGTTCTTGTGCACTCATGCCCGCTTTCACGGTCTCGACCAACACGCCGCTGGCCAGCGCGGGCGAATATGGTGACACGCGATCTGCCAAGGGAGGTTCTGGCTGTGGAGGCGCCGGCAGACGGCTGGATTTTTGCGGTAACACAGGCGGGGCGTTTCCCCCGTTCTTTGGCTTTGCTGGTTGTTTACCCTTGCTGGACGCGGGAGCTTTCGCTGCCGGGACTGGATGGGGGATGGTGAGCGATAGGCTGGTGTATGGCGGCCGAGGAATGTTATCGGGTTTGAGACGTTGTATCTGGAACGAGATCATCTCCAGCAGCTGCCGTTCTTTTCGTCGTGACCAGATCGACGTGGTCGGCAAGTCACCACGTACGGGCAGAGCGTGAGGAGAAGCTGACGGGAGAGATGGAAACGCACTGGTTTTGATCGCACTGTTGACGAGCCGCCCGTCCTTTTTCCACTGTACGCGCACGCGGCCAGGGTTCTCCCAGTCGCGGGGGTGGGACTTGTTCACTTCGTGGAGCGTGCCGAGCCCGATGTGGTTGGTAGCTTCGGCGATGTCCTTGCTGAGGGGCCACCAGACGCTCTTCTCGCGTGCGATCCTGCGCTCGCCACTGCCATAGGGCCGCTTTGCGTCAATGTATATCGGATATATGCACGTCCATCTGGCGAGGGGGGTGAGATGAGCGAGGACGTGGGGAGGCGGACTACGCACGCCTTGTAGGGTGTGATGTCGGTGATCGTGTTGGGCGGTGGCTTGGCAGACACACGGGGCTGGGGATTGGGGGGTGAGGCAGGGCCGGCGGTGGCCTGGTCGGGCTCGTCGGAGCTGTCGCCGTCGTCGGACGGGGCGATCTCTTCGAGGAGGGGGCCGCGGGGGTTGGCGAGGAGCGGGCGGGCGGGGAGGGGGAGGTCGGTGTCGTCGTCAAACTCCTCGACGAGGGCTGTGCGACGGGCCATGGCGGCGTGGTGGATGCGGAGGAGGTGCGTGGAGTTCCCACGGTGGGTTAATGCACACACCCGGCCTCGTCCTCTCACAGACCCTCGCCGCGCCCGCTCAGACCAGCACCATGTCGATATGCCGTCCGTTTGGCGAGTGTGAGCCATGCCCACCCGATGCGGTTCGTGTCTGCCACACGGCCCTGCATGCACGCCCTGACGGACATCTCAGCTGCACGAGCCCTTCTGCCAGCCGTTTGGCAATCGCCGTCTCATGCACTGCGCCGCCAACGCGACAACGGCGTCCGTGGAGCCCATACCGTCATGGAAGCCGTACCCTACTGCGATGCCGCTGGCCGTGCCGGCAAGGGGGGAGACACCGGCGTGGCAGGCGTGTGGACGGGTCGTCGCGATGGAGCGGGCAGACTTTTACGAGTTCCTAGCATGCAATCTGTTGTTTGCCGTGGTCGCACTGGCGGTCGCGCTGGTGCGCTCGAGGACGGTCGAGGCGAGGCAGGCACGGCGACTCGCAGCGCGGATCGGCCTGGGGCGGGGCGGAGCGACGTGACGCCTGTGCAGGCGGAGAACGAAAGCGCGTGCTTGTTCTTTCCGATTTCGTTTGCTTCATTGTTGTCGTGCGGTCATTGAATTTTTCACGATCTATCAATGGAGCTCGCCACTACAAAAGGACCCGACGCACGCACGCCTTTCTTCATTCCCTCCCCCCCACGGTCCTTCCCCCGCCCCTCCTTCAGCCATGTTCTTCGCCCCACTCTCCCTTTTGTTCGCCCTGCCGTTCGCGCTCGCCGCCCCCACCTGCTCACTCAGACCTGGATCCTCCTCCGCTGCCGCTTCCTCGGCTGCCGCTCCTTCCGCAGCACCGTCGTCCGTTTCGACTCCCTCCTCGGGCGGTTCCTCCACAGGTGCAGGCACCAACGGCAAGATCGCCATGGCCTGGTTTGCCGATTGGCGTACCCAATACCCCGTGTCCAACATCTCCTGGGATCACTACACACACATGGCCTTCTTTGCGTGCGTCTCGCACCGCCTCTCGCTTCACCTTCACACTGACCCCATCCACGCAGCGGCCAGCCCTCGTCCAGCGGTACCATCGAGGTCAACGTGGACGAGTCCACAGTTCAGGAGTTTACTGCCGCTGCCCAGACCAACGTGCGTGCCTCCCTTGTTCGGATAAACACTCTCCTCACCGACTACCTCAGAATGTAAAGCCCATCTTGACCGTCGGTGGTTGGGACGGCAGCATCTACTGGTCATCCTCGGTTGCCACTGCCGAGAATCGGAGCACCCTCGCCAACTCGATCGCGCAATATGCCCATCAGCACGGCTTCACTGGTCTCGACTTTGAGTACGTCCATCTGCCCCTTTCTTGCCACCTTGCTCATCAGTCACCAGCTGGGAGTATCCTGGCAGGCAGGCCATCGGCTGTAACGTTGTGAGCCCCGACGACACCGCAAACTTTCTCTCTTTCCTGCAGGAGATGCGCCAGGTTGCGTCTAATCTCACCCTTTCTGCTGCCACCAGCGTCAATCCATGGGTCGGTTCCAACGGTAGTCCGTTGACCGATGTCTCTGCATACGCCAGCGAGCTCGATTGGATTGGCAAGTCTTCCATCCGCGGCCCTTTGCGGTTCACTCATTTGCGTTGCAGAGATTATGAACTATGACGTGTACGGAACGTTTAGCAGCGTCACTGGTCCCAACTCGCCCCTCAACGACACTTGCGCCTCGACTGCTGACCAGCAAGGTTCTGCCGTGTCTGCCATTTCTACTTGGACCAAGGCCGGTTTCCCTGCCAACAAGATTGTTCTCGGTGTGGCGTCATACGGACACAGCTTCACTGTACAGTCTTCCGAGGCTGTCTCTGGCGACTCGCTCAACATCTACACCTCGTTTGACAAGACCAACATCCCCGCCGGTGACTCGTGGGACCCACCTTCGACCTCGCCTGATGTTTGTGGCAACCCTCCCGTTGGGAACGGCAACTCGGGTATCTACCACTACTGGGCACTCGTGGACAATGGCTTCATCGAGTCGGATGGATCCCCTGCCTCTGGGATGGTCGGCCGGTATGATGAGTGCAGCCAGACGGTTTGTCCTCGATCGATCGCGCGGTTTTCAACGTCTGATGGACGTTTTGCGGTAGCCGTTTGTTTACAACCCTTCCACATCTGTCTTGGTCTCTTATGACGACCCCCAGTCATTCAGTAAGTTTTGTGGTGTTGGCATGTGTCCCCGTCGCTGATGTCCCGTCTGCAGCTGCCAAGGGGCACTATATCCAGCAGGCTGGTCTCGCTGGCTTTGCGATGTATGAGGCTGGTGGCGATTACAACGACGACCTTAAGAACGCCATCGTCACGGCCATGGGTTGAAGAACGACTCACCCTCTTTCGACTGCACCACTCACTAACGATTATCGACTCGCTTTAGACATTAAACCGACGTGACACGGGTTGAATCCGTGTTCGTCTTCTCCTTAAACTCTTATCCCTCCTGGTGTCGGATGGATGGATGGTAACTGGGTTCTGAATTGGATGTCATGTTTGCTGTGGCTACCTCGGGGAGGTACCACATGGTCAACACAGCCCACTGGATCGGATTAGGTTATTTTCTGTCGGGATACATCACTGTAGCTTTATCGTATTCGTTTGCTATGGAAATGCATTGATATGCATCATGCGGTTACCTGCGACGTGTGATGACATGTGCCTGGTTATAGCTGTTCAGTTGTCGGCGGACTCCCTCTGGTGCCGTTTTAAAAAGATGTGCCAGTGTTGCTTGGATCACGATCAAGGGCGGGGATGCGTGTTGTTTGTTCCGTCCGTTCAGCTGGAAATCAGGTAAAGAAAAGCCATTCGACGGGGCCCGCGCCGAACCGTCGGATCGACGGCCCACGCCCCCCTCCACCGAGCGTAAGCGAACGCGTTGACTCCCCACCTCGAGTAGGACTACACGTTTCGCTCCGTCGAACGGCCCGATGCGCCTACTGCGCTCGCGATGCGTCCCAGCCGACCGGACAGCGGGGAGCTCGTGCAGCCACGCCGTCACCACGATCTGACGGTCGCGCCCCGTTTCTTTTTTTTTTTTTTTTCATACAAGGTTTTTCCCGAAGCCGTTCACAAAGGGTCCCTCTGCTGCAACCACGGCCCGCGTGGCCCGGATGCCACACCATCATGGCGGCTCGGACTTTTAGGTTTGATCGATCGAAAAAAAAAAAAAGAGACCTGGCCCCCGACGACTCGGGCTTCTTTTTTTTTTTTTTCCGAGGTCCAACGCGCAGCTGCTTGGTTGCTCGGATCACACCTCGAGCCCAGCCCGGACGCTCGTCGGGGCTTCCGTGCCAAGTGATCGTGATCGTTCGATGGACGACGTGTTGTTGTTGTTGTTGTTGTTGTTGTTGTTGTTGTTGGATCGGGGAGGCGTGCGGCGGATTGGCGTAAATTGGCGGTTGGGTGGCCGGTGCGGCGTGCGCCAAGGAAGCAGCCTGGCGGTCGTGCGCCGTTCTCTGATCCTTCTCCTGATCCTGCTCGTCCCGGGCGCATCGTCTGGCCAAACGGATCTAATAGGATCTTTTTTTTACATAAAATCAGACAATACATTGCTACTGTGGTAAACATGCGAATACTTGAACGGTAAATGTCTATGCGGCATGCGAGATTGAGCAGACAAGGGACCCTATGGAATATACCAAAGAGAGACGTACGACATAATAAGATGCATGATGATCACGGATGCTTGAACGACACGAACACGGAACCAGTACAATGACAATCAGCTGCAACGGACTCGCAGCTTTGGCCCAAGAAAAAAAGCCCATTAAAAAAACACAACCACCAGGGAGACATAAGAATAACAGTGTGTGCGCAAACGCGCTTTTGGATCGCTTGCCTTCAAGGCTGGCTGATGGAATCGAGATCACCGCGAACCACCGACGGGCCCGTTGCTCAGCTCGTGTCCCACCTTGTGGACCAGCGCCGCCCCCAGGGGCCGTAACACTTCTTCCCAGATCTTGCGTCGTCGCCTGCCCTCAAACACCCCAGCGGAACGCTCGCCCACCTCGCCTTCTGGCCCAAACACATAGATCTTGCCGTGCGAATTGTCCCAGGGCCGCTCTCCCCACGCGAATCCAATCCAACGCGACTGGATGGCATCACGAACGCGCCCATAAGACCACTCGTCGACCACCGGATGAGGCCACCCTCCCCGGGGTCGCATGGGAGGATTGTATTCAAACGCATCCTCGTCCATCATCTCGATGTCGTCCAACGTGCGCGAGCGGGATGCAATCATGTCGGCGATACCACCACCGGATGACCCCGAGGAGGGCAGCGATGGGAGCGGCTCGTCAGCTTCAAACGACAGCGGTGACGTAGCCGGCGAAAGAGGAAGCGGCACGTTGTCAAACAGGTAAATGAGGTCGGCTGCATGATGCGGAACGCCACGGGCAGGGCCTTCTTGGTCGAAAACGTAACGCCACACCGAACGCCCGCTCCTCTTGGCAGCTTGCACGACGCACTCTGTCGGCCAAGCGATGCGGGCATCTTCGACGAGCTCCAGTACCCGATCAGAAAGCTCATAGGTCGTGTGGGGTCCGATATCGTACGCGTTGAGAAGGGCAGTCGCCTTGTTCAGAGATTGGCAGACGGCACGCAGCCGACGGACGACACCAGAGGCTGCCCAGCTGGACACCCGCGTGCTCCAGAGATCAGAGTCGCAAGCGCAATCACCAATGATGAGCGGCTGGAGACCAGAAATGGGAGGCGGTAGTCCCATGCGGCTCTGTGGGTGTGGACTTCTGCTTTTGCTTCCACCCTTGAGAACCCCCAAACGGTGTGCAGCGAGACTGTGGCGCGCGGGTCTATCGGTCTCTTCAGTTTCCACAAGAGGGAAAAGGGAGTCTCGCCAGCCAGGACGGAAGAAGAAACCGTCGTCCACAGCACGCAGAGGACAGGGGAGTTCTGCCAGCACCTCTGCACGAACGTTGCGGAGCTGGTCAAGAGTGGAAACACCAAGCGGACCGAGGGCCCGAGAAAGAAGCCAGCCTGCAGTGGCGACATCGGGCACGTTGCTCTCGACGATCGCGCTCTGCGCGATGGCACGAGAGAAGAGGGGATTAGACTTGTTGGGATTCGAATACAAATGGCCAATGATGTCGGCGGCGCCGGTGCCAGAGCCAAAGATGGTTACGTTTGAAGGATCACCGCCGAAATCGGCAATGTATCGACTGACCCACTCGAGGGCACGACGCTGATCACGTAGGCCTGGGACAACATGACGAGCCGTAAAAGGAAAGGAGAGGATGTGACGAACCATAATTGCCGACGCCTTGATCACCTGTTGCACGGTTATCATCGGCAAGTTTGGGACTGGCGGCACAACCAAGGAAGCCTATACGATAGCTGCGCAACGTGGGTGTAAGCCTGGACTAAGACGTAAAGACGGGAACACACTTGAAATTGACGAGGATGATCGGTTTGCCTGTGCGCACGCTTGTCGCGACGAGTGGGCCACCGTCGTAGACCCAGCTGGAGCCACAGCCATGGTGGCCACCCCTGACGGAATAAGTTGGAAGAAACACGTGGAGAGGGGGGGACCAACCCATGCACCCAAAGCATGACGGGCAGTCGAGAATGGGAGCTCAGATGGGCTGGGGCGGTGATGTTTAAATTAAGGCATTCAAACTCGTCCTGTGCGAGTACTTGTCTGGGGATATCGGTGTCTGGGAGACCGAGGAGCTCCTCCTCGAGACTCCTCTGGGTTGGCTGTGGGCAGATGGGGCTAGGGAGCGGAGGTGAGGCCAAGGAGAGGCAGAATGCAAGATGGACGCATACCCAAACTTGGTCGCATCCACCGTGGGGGGGTATGCATCGCAGAGGACGGACTGTCGAAAACGCGCAGGCACGATGGCGTATTTGATGCCGCGAAACTGGTGAACGGGGAGGAGGGGGGAGGAGACGGTGTGCTGCACGCCGTGGAAGGTGGTGCGGAGGGAGGGATGGTGGAGGGCGACCTGCGAGCGATCAGGGATCATAGTGGACTGGGGGAAAGAAAGAGGCCCAAGCACGGCTGTCGTACTTGTACTGCGTCTACCCCCATCGATCTCAAGTCATGCGGACAGAAATCCAAGTCCTTTTCCCGAAATGGAAACCCGGCCATACTGATGGGTCATGTGATCAGTGTGACACGGGATCCTCCGTCTGCACACGGAACGCAGGATGACGTACGCCAGTCACGTGGTCGACGGGGAACTCGGACGGAACTGGAACTGGAACTGGATCAGGACAGGACAGGCCTCGACACCGACGACGACCGGGAAAGGGGGGGGGACGCTGAGCGGGGCAGGCCGGGGCAGGGACTTACCACGACCTCGACGAGCCTCCCGTGCGATCACACGGAGGGCATACCACCAAACGTACACCGCTCAGCGACGCCGGGCAACATGGATCATGGGTCGAAGAGCTGAAGGACGGGGTCGTCTCTGCCGCCTCTCTCTTATCGGACACACGCTCGGATCGATACGATGATGGCGTGCCAAATACGGCATCTTTACCACGCCTCCCGCCCCACGCACCTGGCGATGTTCTGGAAGGCCATCCTCCTCGACAGCCCTGGCGTGTGGCGACCATGGACGTGCACTTGGCAAGCCTCAACGTCACTGCTCGGCGATCCTGCCCCTGTACGCGTCAACACCTGAACCGGGTCGACGCACTCGCGAATGTCCCCGGTTAAAATCTTACACAGCTAACTTGATCACATCTTCCCACCGACCATGCCAGCACCTGGGCAGCCGTGGCCATTGGACTCCAAAGGTCCGTTGTCGTGGCCTACCAGCCCCTCGTGTTGACAGGCTTCTCACTTGTCGCAGTGATTTCTTGCTGCTTCCACGTCCTCGCCATCAGTTCCGGCATCTTTAGGTCATGGTATCGTTGGTACACCTCCCGCTTTGGCTGGGAGGATACGTGGGCTTTGCTCGCCCTTGTTACGGACGTCGGCTGTCTCGTCTGCTCGTGGGCGCAGCAACCAACTGCCTGTATGTCCTCCCCTTGTTCACCCGACTCCGGTCATGACCGTCTGGCGGACAACCAGCACATCTCACGACTACCGACGTCGTTCTCAATTTTGTAGCAGTTTGCACCTTGACCTCTGTCCCCTGGTGTGTCTCCACGTCGCTCTTCTTTTCCTTGAAATCAAATGCGTCACAGGGCGGCGCGCTTGAGCATGATAGCTGCAGTCATCCGGATCACAGACCCTCATCCGGGCATTCGGCGCGCGTCCTACGGTGCCGCAATTTCCTTTGGTGTGATGTGGGTTGCTGTGCTTGCACAGAAGTTGTATATTTGTACCAAACACTTTTGCAACATGACGCATGGTGTTGCGGTCTCTCAGTTGACCAGTATGTCCACCACTTCCGATTCGCGCGTGCATACAAATGAAATCTCCCCAGCTGATGTGATTTCCGACACCATCCTCATGGTAATGCCGATTTTCTTCCTGAAAGACATGAAGATATCGCGGACCCAGCGCTTACTGCTCATCGCATCGTTTTCCTCTTCGATCTGTATCACTATCGTCTCGATAGCGCATTCTGTTTCCCTCTTCTTCCCCCCGTCCAGTCGAAGCATTTTGATTGTTTATATCAAGGTAAAACACCGACATCACGGTTAGCCCGTTTCACCCACTCATCGTCGTCGTCAGGCAGCACTCGCTCTTCTCATCTGCAACCTCCTCGTCATAGTGATGTTCATATACCGGCTCTGCAGTAAGACAGATGCAGACGTCGGTGCGACCTGCACCAAGAGCGAACCCGCCCAGTTTACTACTGTCATCCCTGAACAATTGACCCTCGGAAGCCTTTCGTGTTCACCCCCCTTGTCAAGAACCTCTACTCGTTTCATCTCGAGTTCCCGCGCATAGACGGGGGTCGTGCATCAGGGTGCAAGCTAGCCGATGAGACCCGAGCGTCCCAGAATTGGATGCGTTGTGGGAGCACCGGGTATAATATTGTATACTAAGTACATAAATTGAGGACACTTGGCAACATTGTCCCCTGACATGGCTCAGGCAAAGTCTGGGTTCACCCCTGTACCTTCCTCGAAACCGTATATACATATATATGCTTTTTAGAGGTCTTTGAGGTGAGTCACTGCAAAACGTACAAAAGTCTAATATAATAAGGGCAGTATCCAGAGCCCGCTGGCACGTTCTACGACAGTTCGTACGCACGCCTTGGCAACACAACCTAAAGCGGGACACCGACGCCCCTTGACCAGAGAAATGTCTCACCTATTCTACCCTGCCAGGTATTTACAACTTTGACAGCAATGTGAACTATTCTATTACGACCAGAAATCTGACCTAACCCCATCAGGGGACTAACATCCACGCTCAACTTTCCCGGCTGTTTCGACCTGACGACCCGATTCATTCCCCAGAGCGTGCGGCAAGTTCCCTCATGTTACATAAGTGGTGCGTCACAAGATTCTATGTTTTGATTTCGTGGTTCCGTGTGTCTCTTTGTTCTCTTTGGGATCGGTGTTGCGGACCGCCCGAAATGACGGCCTCATCACTGGCATTGGGCCAATGGCACCCATGCCCAGCTGTCGGTGGGCATACGAGCCTTGGGCCTAACGTCGACTCCCCATGGTAACGACGGGCTGCATTGCCGCTCTGCGAGAAGCATCTGATAATCGCTTGCATCATTCCCTGTAAGTGTGGCTATACCAATTAGTGATATAAAGGTTACGGTATTATTTTATCTTATCATAGGCACCTAGGGGCACGATCGCTGTCGGGCACGTCAAAAGGCAAGCTTACCGAATCAATCCAGGACGGAAAAAAAAAAAAAATACAGCCTTTTTTGCATATTTGAGACAGTCGAAGACGAAAATCGGCCAAGACGATACGCGCTAGGGTACCTCGTTCCAATTTCCGATCGTAGGAAGATTTCTCTTGTCAGTCACTCGGGGGTCGCGGCTCTCACCTCCCGCTGTATATGCCTCTTGCTCGAGGCACCCCAATTATACTCATAGTGCATGACACTCCCCATCGGAGCGTTCCGTGCTTCAAGGTCGGTCACACATAGGTGATCATAAATGCATATATTTCACTTGGGTGGCGCTTTATTCGAGCCTCAGGGACCTTTTTTTTCCAGCTCGATCCCGACGCTTGAGCATGATGACTACATTGGTATCATCCGGGGTTTGGACAAGTCGAAGGGCGCCTTCCTCCGACACAGACCTTGCACGATGTCCCTGGACTAGGACCGGATATTGTTAGTTTGTGCTGAGCTAGGACTCTTGACCGGTAGGTACCGCTTGCCCGATTGCGGCGATACTCGAGGGGAACGTTTCGAGAGCGGGGACGTCAGCTGGGGAATGCGACGACGGATTCCAAGGCTACTCCTAGGATAAACGTCTTGGCCTCCATCGTGCGCTGTGCATCCCATCCCGAGACACATCGCGGCTGGTGTTGGCACCCTCTTCGGGCTCGCTTATAATGGAGGGCGTTTGCGACCTGTGTCACAGAAGCACTTTCGATTCGGTTCTTGCGTATCATGAAATCAAGGTGAGACATGAGTGATCTTTCGTGCTGTCGTCGGCAGCATCACGGCCGTACATGTGGGTGGCATTCCTCAAGTTCCTCACGTCAGAATTGATCATCTCTGTACATGCTGATAACTATGTGCGATTGATCGTCACCTGTCTATTGCTGAGATAGGATCGCGTTCACGACAGTGAATCTCGCCTGGATAGAACCACAACGAGAGGGCTATTATTCGTACCGCTTTGTGTTTTTGAATAATCGAACCAACTCGGCTCTCTGGGGGGGGAAGCCAACCAGAATGGCCCTGAATCTGACGTGAACGAGCACGTCTTTTTTGCTGAACGGTCCCTTTGGCTACTGACAACCAAATTCCATGCTCCCACGAGCCCGTGAGTCGAGCGACCTGAAGACTAGGAATTATGGTAGTCTTGAGTACGACACTCGTAGTGTATAACATTACGGCTTGTGCGCCTCGGCATCAAAATGCGGGTGTTTCGAGCTCTGCTCTTCACGCGACATGACCAGCAAGTGAACTGCGTGGTCTCGCCCATTTCCGCTTCGAATGCGCTATAGAAATGTCATGTGTGGGCAACAAATAGCTGAGCAAGCCTTTTAGCAATGCTGTGAACTGACGAGATGAATCTAGTGCTCATCTGCCAAATGAGTAAGTCCTTACGGCGGTGACTGACGTGAACCGTGTCAACTTTGAGCCACCAACCAGTGTAGAATATTCACCCCGAGTCGGTGTTCAAAGATCATGTCGTTTGCTTTCTTGCACCTGCTTGCAGCTGAAGATCTTCTGTGGGTCAGGACGCCATGTTTCCTAACTGGAATTGGGCGCTGTTCGGTAAAACTCTTCGTGGTTGGAAAGCGTTGGTAGGGAATCATGATATCCACAGCTGTTTCTACGTCCTTTCATGGCGCCGCAATACTCTCCACCTTGTTTAGGCTTTGGTATCGGTGGCATACGGCCCGTATGTGGTGGGATGACGGTTGGGCTTCGATAGCGTTGCTGGCAGACATTGCCTGCTTGATCGCTGTGGTGCTCGAGCAACCAATTCCTGATGGTATGACCCGCGCGAAGCCAACTGCCATCCACCACTAACGAACGAATGGTCAGACGATGTCCCCCAATACTTCACCGTCGCAAACTGGATTTTTTCCCTAGCATATCCGACGTTGATGTGGTGCGTTCTTCAGCCGCTCACTCGGGTCGTCAGCACGTGGGAATTAACAAAAGATTGCTGTCTCGATGGGATTCAGGACGGCGAGGATAAGCATCTTGACCTCTATAGTGCGCGTGTTACGTCCCGAGGATCTTCGGAAACACATTGTCGTTGCCATTGGTGTCATCTTCGGGCTCACAGGGCTTGCGATGCTCGCCATGCGACTTCGTCTCTGCATTACATGTGCATGTCTCATGACGAGAGGGACTCTCATAGCCCAGACTGCGGGTAGGTAACCAACGTTGATCGATGTCTTCTGTCGTGTTTACCATATAAGGTGACAGCGGACTGTGTCACGGACGTGCTCCTGTGCGCGATTCCGATTTGGTTCCTGCATGGCCTGAGGCTGAGTAGAAAGCGCAAAGTTCTGATATCTTCTGCGTTTTCGGCCACCGCCGTCATCATCATCGTGACCATCATAGAGCTGGTCATTCTTTTCGGATCCGCTGACATGACTTCGGGTTCGATCGTCTTTGAGCACGTCAAAGTGGCATGCTCGATGATCGTGTGCAACCTGCTCGTCATCGTCGCCTTTGTCTACCGCATCTTACACAAGGGCGACGCCGGGATTGGCGCTATGCCAGAGACGAGCACGATCGAGTTCACGACCGTCGACCTCACCTACTGGGGAGAGTCTAGCCAAGCGATGAGCAGGAGATGGGCGCCATCATCAAGAATGACAGAGTCGTCTAGCATCGGACCTCTTCCCGGGGGCAGATCCAAGATGCCTATAACCGTCGTTGCGCCTCGGACGGACGTGGAAAGGGTGGACGAGTGGCGATAACTTGGATCTCAGAGGGTGTGTACGCGTTGCAGGACTGGCCTGCGAGGCGTGGTGTGTAGGATTTGGCTAATTAGATGACGTTACCGTACTATAACATCCACAGTACATAAACGGTGACGTTAACTCTATGCAACACTCGGCACGGTTGGCCAGCCAACTTCAGCAGCGCGATGAAAAACCCTCGTTTTGCTAGTCCTCGGCTATCAGGATTCAATCAAACGGGCTGCCAGTGCGACTGAACCCTCGGGTGAGCTCGGCGCAGGCTGAAAATTTCTCGTCAACGTTTTTCCCCTCCCACGGCGTGCTCCCCGGGCCAGCGGCGAGCACGCTGACCGCGTGCGCAAAAGGGTGGTTGGAGGTTCTTCCAGGCAGGGATGTAGAGTTGACGCGAACTCGGCTGCACAGGGTTCGTAGGAAATTTTCGGTCATGAAACGTGTCCCTGGCTGACCAGCCATGAAATTTTGAAGGCTGTGTTTCATCAGACTTGGGTCACGTTGCGTTGAAGATAAGCCAAAAAAAATGAAGTACGTCACAGACGAGCGTGGACGGTTCAAACTTCAGCATGAAGTTCCGACCCTGCCTGTGGGACCAACGCATTCCCGCCTCGTTCACACGTACAAAGTTGCAGTCGTCAAGCGTTGCAAGCCGTCCCAGACGTGTGGCTGGCCGACCATGGACCCGCAGCAAGTGTATGCATGCTTCGTACAGCACTGGACGACCACGGCTGGTGAGTCTTTTTCTCGTTCGTCATGATCCGGGCCGTTCCTCGAGCTGGTCATAGCAATCGCAGGATCCCTTCACGGCCTGGCAACGCTCTCCACCGCGTTCAGGCTCTGGTACAGATGGTCTCTAGCCTCCATGTGGTGGGACGATGCCTGGGCTCTCGTCGCCCTCTCTGCCAACATGGCGAGTGTGGTCGCCGTTGTCCTCGAGCGACCTGTGCCTGGCAGTGAGAACATCTTTGCAACGGTTTCGACGCAAACCCACTGAAACGCACTAGCTTCGGGGGGTTATCCTCATTTCAGTAACTTCATTGGCCAGTGGATCGACTTTTGTGCATTTCCCATCATCATGTGGTGAGTCTTGTCTGGACGTTTTCATGCTGGAACGGTTTTGTCATGACCCAATGTTGAATTAGGGCGTCAAGGCTCAGCATTCTGACAGCTATGGTGCGCGTTTGCCAACCCCAAGTGGCGTTGAAACGAGTTGCTGTTTGTGTCGGTCTCGCTTTCGGCGTGATGTGGATCTGTTCGATCGTTCAGCGAGTGGAGACGTGTGTTCACCTCCCATGCAGGCTCACCACTGCGATCGCAATCGTTCAGACGGCCAGTAAGCACGTGTATTCTTCGCTATCCTTCATGGGGTAACCCTTATCATTTCTACACCTCGTTCTTAGCGGACTGTCTCGCCGACTTGCTCCTGACCACGCTGCCAGTCCTATTTCTGTACAACGTCAAGTTCTGTCGGAAGTGCAAGATGCTCATCCTCTCCGCATTTTCTGCAAACATGGTCATCAACGTCGTTACGATCGCACACGCGACCGTCTTGTTCAAGCCCGTCACGTCGGAGTCCATCATTCTTGCGCACGTCAAAGTGAGCGCCTGCTTCCCCCTTGCTTTACGCGTGATGGGATTGCCCTTACCTGACTCCCCCCTGTTTTTGTTTCTCGAAATGACAGTGTGCGCTCTCGATGATCGTTTGCAATTTGCTCGTCATCATCACCTTTTTCTACCGTGGCGTGCATGGGGACGGTCACGGCCCCGAGCCCGAGCCTGAGGGATCCATCGCTGAGAAGAGCCACGACGACGACGGGTTAACGACGATTGAGCTCAGCCATGCTGGTTCAGTTTGGAGCGACACGACGAGCAAAAGGGTGTTTTCCGTCAGCTCGTGGGGTACGGCGCGGTCGTCCACTTGGTCGTTCAGATCCCCGAGCCCGGTGAGGCCCACACTGTCCGACGTAGCAAGAGGGGCGTCCACACCGGGGGACACGATCGAACAGGAAGAACGGTGACGACGACGACGTTCGTTCCAACGGGTACGTTCGCGCAGCTGGGGTTAACCATGGCGTCTGTAAACGACGTTGCCAGGTACCCCTCCCCCCCTCCCTTTTTTTTCTTTTAGGCTGGCAGGACTTGACTGGACCGTATCTGATCCGGAGACGACGGAACATGGTGTCAGCTGGGGCACGCACGGATCGGAAATGGTGTGAGTTTGTCTCGATCTCCTTTTCAGGGGCCCTTTTTTTTTTTTTGACGCATCGGGCCTAGGGCACCGGGTGCATCACGATCGGGATGTTCGATTGGACCAGTTTGCGACACGTCCGACCAGGCTACATTGAGTGTAGCAAAGAGGTACTGGCCCAATTCGAAGCGTTCTGACGAACGACGATCCTGCACACGCATTCTTGTACATCACCAAGGAAATGCGTCATGCAATGTATGTGTAAGGACCACACGGCATCCATGCGCGGCCACTCCGTCAAAGGCGTTGCCGACGATACCAGAATACATCCATCCCTTTATCCGCGCCGCATGTATTTTTTCTCTCTCTCCCTTTCTCTTTGCACGCGACCACCTACTAGGCGCGTTTGCCAGTAGCTACGTCACAGCCCTTGTCTCGAACATTATTTAGATCCCATTGCGCACATGTAGCTGCATCGAATTCACCGCACTTCCTTCCTCGCCGAGTCACTTTCGCTCTCAGCATGATCCTGACATCGACGACGAGCGACGAGTCCGCCATTGTCACTGCTCACCTGATCAGATAACCACCTCTCGATCGCGGCTGTCTCGTGATCCCCTTTCGAACTCGCTGTCATGTGCTAGGCTGTGTGTCTATCCACTTGATGCTACAGCGTTGAACGGCGATGGGCGCTGGCATGTCCCCAGATACAAGTACAACAATGGCCCCATATGTTCCCCCCCCCTTCCCATATTTAAATCTCATTCGTCGTTGTCGTCGTCGGCGTCGACGTGGTCCGCTCCGAGAAGGATGCAACCCCCGAATCCCCGGACCCGTCGCTGACCAGCGGCGGCTCGTACGTCTGCTTGCTGTCCACGCTGGTCGCGTCGCTCTCCGCCGTGAAACCGGTGTTCAGATCGACGTTGGTGAACGAGGCGATCCCCGACGTCGTCGCGTCGAGATCGTCGCCGCCCGCCATGCCACCGCGCTGCTGCTGCCGCCGACGACAGACGCGGTACGCGAACGTGACGATCACCAAGAGGTTGCAAACGATGAGCGCGAGCGCGATCTGGCGTGGGGCGTGAGCGTGCGGCCAGAGATCGAAAAGAAACAAGCGGATGGTTTGGATGCACGGACGTCCCTCCGTCCCTCCCGAATCCTTTTTTTTTTTTTCGGACGCGCAAAGGAAGAGGGGGGGGAGGGGGGGGGGAGAGGGGACGCGGACTTGCTTTGCAGA
>JBBPTT010000145.1:0-46123 GCA_038094175.1 Boletellus aff. lepidospora
CCGTTCGAGTTCGAGACCTGCCGCCCCCCCGTCGTCCTCGTCGTCCCCGTCGCCAGCGTTTTCGTCTTCGGCTCTGCCCCTGGCCCCACCGTCGTCACCGTCGTCATCGTCTCGTCCGCTGCGTCGCCCTGCGTCCGAGTCCGACTCGCGCAGCGGAATACCGCCGCCCCACTGCCGTCGTTTTCCCGTCGGCGTCGGCAGCCGACTCAACGTGAACATCTTGCGCACCCAGAACCGGAACTGCGGGGTCTCGATCGTGCACGCCTCGGGCTGGTGCAACACGTCCCAGATCTTGTCAAACATGGCCTGCGTGATGAGCGCCTTGTCGCGCTTGCGTGGGCTGAGGCTGTGCAGGTACCCAGCTTGGATGCGTTTGTACTCGGCATAGGTGGGCAGACCGGGGTGGTCTGGTGGGGTCTCTGGGTCTTGGATCGGAGACGCAGGCGACGGAGAACACGGTGACTGTGTGGGGCTGGTCGTTGGCGAGCGGCGGTCATACGGCCGCGACGAGGTCGGGCGCGATGCGTGGTTCCGCGTACTCGCAGGCATAGCGTACGCTTTGTGTTCAGGGAAAGAGACGAGAGAGAGAGAAACGAAACGAAAGTGGGTTGAATATGTAGGCTGTGTACAGTGAAACGATTAGACAGGATCATACGCTAACATGATTCCTATTAACCTTGTCGACGCGGCTGACCATGCCCACGCGATGTATCACGTGATGAAAATCAACCCCGGCGTGTACAGCTGTCGTGTGTGTCGTAGAGTGGTCCGTGCCATGTCCCGAGGGAGGAAAAGAAAGACAAATCGAGAGGTCATAGCTGCGTCCACGTCAACATCCGCCGTTGAGTCTGTTCTTGGGTACCGTCTGGTTGTATTGCGGGTATCCCCAGCCAGTCAGGTTGAAATTGGTATATGCCTCCTTGTACCTATCGCCGCGTCAATCCATCTCGTCTCGCGCGAAGAAAGGATAGACCGACGCGTCAATATAAGCAGCGGTGGGGAACTCGGGCGGGTCACACCCAATGTTCTTGGCGTTCGCAGGCTGGTACACCCGGATGTAGTCGACCATCATCGTCGCAGGCAGCTGAATGTTGTCAAAGTCAATCCCACCAAAGTTGAGCGAGAAGCCGAGATTCGCAATGATGTACTAGGTAGAGACCGTCAGCATCCATGTCCCAGGGGAGCAAGAATAACTACCATTGGCTCTTGCGGAATAAGCCGCGGACCAATCTCCGTCAGCGGATCTGCAGCCAGTCCGCTCGCCTTCACCGTCCAGGCCGCCTTGTCATTGCTGACCCACGTGATGTACCCATTGTCAAATCCGGGTCGGTACTCAAAGCCGTACACGCTGTAACACGCTTGGTCCAGCTCGTAGCAGCCCTGGTCGGTTACTGTCAAGCCACTCGTGGTTTCTTGGTACGCCCCTGCATCTAGAAGTCAGCAGCATGTTGCCTACCGTGCATAGGACGCACCGCCACGATAAGGGTTGAGCGTCGTAATGTTCGGGTCGTAGATGACATAGTTGTCCGACGTGTTGAACCATTGGTACGCAGGCTGTATCACACCGTCAATCACAGGACCATGAGAAAACGCGGGTCATACGTCGAACGGCGCCCATTGGGCAGATTGTGAGACCTAACCTGTTGTCAGAAACGCGATCAGGCCTACAAGCTCGTGTACGAGACCTTGCCGACACCATAGTCCACTGTCGCTTCGAAAATATCGATTTCAGGTGCCGATCGACCCACATAGCTTCCATTTTTGCGGACAGGGCCCGGATGTGATTCGCCGGGACACGTGCACGCAGACAGACGTTGGCCTGAAAGGTACGACTATGCGTCGCATGTCAGACCCGAGCGGCGTGCAAATCAAAGAGATGGCCCACCAGGACACCCCCATGGGTAGGATCCCCGTTCTGTGTGGCAGCCAAAGGGCTATTCTGGCCCGGATACGTCTGGTTTGGTAGCGTGCCCACATCACAGCTGTCATACGAGTACGGCCACTGGACAGATTTGGTGAGGGCACCGGACAGAACCAAGGTGATATCCCTACCAGACCCTCCAGACTCGCACCAAAGCCAGCGCGGCCCAGGTTCCCCATCGTCCATCTTTGCCAACTGTGTCAAACAATACTCTCGTCGCACGCGACCGGTACTTACACAGCGGGCCACAAGCCGCTAGCCACAACAGTCAGCGCGCCATCACAAGAGAGCGTTGCACACGCACTGAACACTGTTCGACCCCGGCAGGATGACAGACGCTGATGCACACGTGAGCCACGACCCCACTCAAATCGACGACACACCCACTCTCGATCAGTCCGCCCGTAAAACAAAACTTGTTCCTGGTCACCACGCCACCCGATCATCATCGAACTCGACTGAAAAGTCACGCCACACTTGCCATGATTGAATCTACGCGTCGGTCAGGATGAAATGAACCCACGACGGCGGCTGAGCGACGCACCATGCCCGACCGGTACGTCAAGTTGTGGTTCGTCGCCGGATCCTGTTTGCTCAACGTGATCGCCAACGACCCGTTCTTGGTCGTCACCGCCATGGGATCGTACCACTCCAAGTCGTTCTGTCCACACGTCAGGCCTCCTTGATCTCGACGGACAACGCGCTGCGACGCACCGTCCCCCAATAGTGCAAGTTGGGCGCCTCCCAGTACGGATCGTCGCCCGGATTAAACGATCGCCCATCGACGTTGAACTCGTCCGAAAAGACGAGTTCCAGCGTTTCGCCGGTCATGTAGGACGTTTTGGTGTAGGCTTCCTGCGGCGTGTGGACATCGATGAGGCCGCGGTTGCCTGGGATGACAGGAAGCTGGCCCGTCGCATTGATACCCCCTAGATTGAACGCGCTATGGGTCGTCTGCTTGTGGGACAGGAAGTGACTCGCAAGCGGATAACCTGCGAAAACAGCACTTTCTGAGCCAGGACGCGACCACGTGACCCGGGACATTACCTATGCTATGCATCCAACGCGTCATGAAAACGGCATCGCAGCACGCGCAAAGGAACTCACAAGAGGGCGATGCAACTCGCGGCGAGGAGAAAGAGACAGCCGAGGTTGGCGATACCACGCGCGGTGCAGATGGACCCACCCTGGTCGCTCCTCAGATCCCGCCTCGGGTCCGGGTTGTGGAGGTCATCGTCTGGCTCGGGCGTCCCCATCGTCAACGCTGTCGTACCCCATTCAGCGGGGTTTGGCCGGAGCGTATACTGTCTTCCGATTCAGCACCTTGATCGTATCAGAACGCCCTACGCGGCCTACCTGGTCGGACAGCGAGTTCTGGGGCAAACGCGGTCAGCACAGCACCAGTCCACGAATGACGATGTCGCACGCACGGCGTAGGGCGATGGACTGGGCGATCTGCACAGCACGGAAGACACTGGGGAGCCCCGCTCCGAATATTCACTCGTCGAGATGGACGGCGACCGCGGGCTTGACGGGACCGCCAAACCCGAGTTGGACGTGGGCGCAAGGGCACTGTATTCCTGCCTCGTCAGAGGAGTGCTCATGCTGTTGAACTATGAAACGTTGGTCCGCCACCTCGGAAGAACAGGGAAGAAAAAGAGTGCAGAATATCTGGAGGGGCGACAACAAAAAAAGATTGAAATGGAGCCAACTGAATGCCAGGTTGCGTTGCCGATGAGGTCACGTAAAATTCATCTACCAACGTCGTCTGCGGCGACCACTGCGCTGCAGAGCGCCTCTGGCGTCGGCCTGGGCGACACTACATCCACCTGCACCTCCAGCGCGTCCCGCAGGCACGCCGCCGTCGTAGGTCCAATCGCCGCCACCTTGACCACGCCTTGCTCGCCAAACACCTCGCGCAAGACCGGCGTGACAAACGCGGCCGCAGACGGCGCGAAATGCACCACCCACCCCCACGCGCCCGGCCGTTCTGCCCATACCGTCAGACAGGAGTCAGTCCCACCATTGCGTCGATACTCGCCTATTGGCGCCCTCTCCAACGCGGCCCCCAGATCGGCCCTGAACGTGGACGAGCCCGCCGTGCGATACACCTCGAGCGTTTCTAGCGCAATGCCCCCCGACGTGAGCATCTCAGGGAGCGTCTCCCGGTTTTTGTCCCCCGTCAGATAGAGCATCCGCCGCCCCTGATCATCACTGCTCCCTTCTGCCAAGATGAACGCTGCAAGGCGCTCCGCTGTGCCGGCATCTGCGCCCCCGCGAATGTCCGCTGGGGCGAGATGGGGCCCCACAGACGGGTTTGGGTGTGTGATACGAACCTGAGAGGCGGCCGCCGCCGTTGTGTCCCCGACGACGTAAAACGGGACCGTCCGCCAGTCCGCTGAGAACGTGTGAGGAGATGGTACAGGGCGGTACATACCACGTACCTTGGGTTGGCTCTGCTATCAATCGGAGGGCTTCGCACCATGCTTGAATGGCGCGCTTGCTCGTCAGAATTACTCCCGAAAGCCCCTGCACGTGTGGCCCACAGACAATCTTGTCTCGGAGCACGTCGACGTGGACGAGCACCGTCTCCAGCACGGGCACGGACAGCGGCACGTACCCGTTCTTCTGGAACACGGCTTCGTATCGATCTGGACCGTCCTCCTCTGGCGCTCTGAGCAACAGCACGTGCTTCATCGCTCCACTGATCGTGAGATCGCTAGCGAGTGGTGACAACGAACGACGTGATCGACTGGGAAGTGACAGCGTTGCAAGACATCCACGAGACTCAGCTCTCCGCAGAGACAAGCCACACACTTCTGGCAGTTTGACGCTCTAATCTCACCCTAGATAGGTCAACTTTACACGAGCCTTGACACGGATATACAACCCAGAATCCGTTGCCCTGACAACTTTGATGCTTTCCGGACTCACTCACTCACAGCAGGGTGACCACTTCAACGCGAACCAGACTACTGGAACTCCAAGTGAGCGGTCGGGCATCCAGGCCGATGGGATGCCGATGGAGGATCGCTCCCTCACCCGTCAGAAATACACGGGCGAGTGATTGCTAGTCGCGTCGTTATCACAGGTAAAGAAGTGGTCGATACCGCCCAGAGAGCAGAATTCTCTGACGAAAGAGTTACAGAACTAGAATGTGCGGAATCGACGACACTGACCAAAATATTGCTCTAGGGGACTGCCCATGGAATGCCACCCTCAAAGGAAATAAACTCTATGCCTTCTCACCAATAACCCTGATGACGTTTTCGTATATTGTAAAGACGATCCCACCACTCATCTACGACAGTCATTACCTTTGTGAACCGACATGCCAGTGCACTACTCACCACCAAGCGGGCTAGTCTCGGTGTTGTTCCGGTCCAGAACCGGAGCAAGCCTTCCTCTGTTAAAATTCGATAGCCACAATGGAACGAGTTCTTGTACTCCTGGGGCGCGTTGAGGGCTTGCATGCGTGTCTTGATGACACTATCCAACAAGTTGAACACACGCGCGAGCGCAAAAGGCATGGGCGTACTCAAGCGGCTGCGTGACATAGACGGTCACGAGGCCGGCAATGGCACCAATCCCAAACGTGATCCCGCTAGGAAGCTGCTGACCCGGACGCGCGGTGGACTGAACAAACTGCTTGAGGGTGGTATAGGTCGTGAAGCGAACGGCAGAGTTGGCGCCTTGTCGCATCATCTAGGAGAAAAGGGTGACGCTGGTGCAGAGAGTACAGACCGAAACGGACGCACGACAGGGAATAAACCTCGATATATGCCCTTGATGCCTTCTTGGCGTACGATAGACGTGGTGCCATGGATGAGTCCGCGGTACTGAGGGTTCGGACGCTTGGCATCATCGATCAGTTTCGTTCTAAGACAAAGGTGGGGCCGTTGGCAGATAACAGGGCGCAGATGCGCATACGCACTTGATCGTTTCGGAAGGGGTGACGGCGATGACAGCCTCCGTCATCCCAGCGCCCAAGCCAGCTGGATCAGAGCATGATGTGTCACGTGACTAGGTGTGATAGAGTAGGACTCACCGACAAGACTCCTCGGTGCACTCACTTTTCCCTGTGAGACGATGAGGAAAAGACGAGGACTTGCGCGCGGGCCGTGCTCACCTCCGAGTCTGCCAGGATGTTTTTGAAGTAGTCATAACTGACAAAACGTACGCCGGCCTTGATGGCGTTTCCCACCACGAGCGCCGAACAACCCGAATAGAGACCGGCGATGCCCTTTTCACGGATGGTCGTGCGGATGATCGTCAACGGTGGTTCTCGCTGGTCTGATGAGCCCCGGCGTCACGACGGACGGGCACGGACGGACCTGGCCACCAAACTGGGAACGTGTCTTGACGAACTCGGTTGGATATGTCACGAAACTTGCTAGACGTGTTGAGCGGTGAGCGTGATGAAGCGGTGCGCACGTACGCTTCGATGGCCCCCGCTGTCGATCCAGCGACGAGCGAGTGCAGCGGCTTCTCCTTGCTCGTCATGGTCGAAGAAGAGACTGCCAATTCAGAAAATAGCCAGAAACGGAAAGATGCCTTTTATATCAGAGCGAACCCACTCTGACGTCATTCATGAAGGATCCCTGCTTCACACCCCCAGCACCCTGCCTCGTCCCATAACGAGACTTACTCCAGAAGGAGAGGAAAGGAATGATTTAAACTTTGAATGTGCCCTTGGTGTCACACAAGGTCCGCCTGCTTTTTGTCCATAGGTCAAGGTGCTGACTTGTGCTAGGCGGCGGTCAGGTTGAATTATCCAAGTCATGCTACATAACATAGGAAGGTCCAATATCATACACAAGTACAAACAACAACCCGGTATCGGTAACAAATACCGACTGCCCCCTACTCACATTATAGTAATGCGAGGATGAGAGCGACCACAGCTTCCCCGTCACCAACGACGGTGGTAGCACAACGGCGCACCCACCCAAACGACAGTGACGAGGGCGGTGTGCCCGCCTACAGGTGATTAGCAAGCACACTCACAACGCCGAGATGCACGAGGAGGACGGCAAGACTGCCGCAGAAGGCCGTGCGCGGGCTGCCCACGATCAGAGTGTACCTTCATATCGTCGATTGTACCTGGACCACGGGGCGTGGGTTATCAGCATCATGGAGATGTGCGTGTATATCCGTTAGCTGAAAGAAAACATCCCCGCCATCTACAAATCAGCGGGTCGAAGCACCGATGGAAGTTGAACGAGGCCTAGCGTCCACCGAAATGACACCGTCCAAACCATCCTTTACACTTTTGTTCGTGTCAATGTATACGAACACCCCTGGCTGTGGGTCAACTAATTATGGTACAACCACTACCCCGGCCGTGTGCAGTTACGCAGCCCAAGTGGCAGAGGCATCGTGATAAGCAAAAGGCTGTCAACGAATAGGCATACTTAATGATCAAAAAAAAAAGGAAATGCTATCGTCCGAGTCAAGGAAGGTCTATGCGGCTTCAACCAATGACTTTGATGACGTTTTCGTACACCGTAAAGAAGATGCCACCACCCACCTGCGATGGTCAGCGTCAATCTCCTGCGCGAGCAGACCATCCGTTGGTCGACTCACCACCAAGGCGGCCAATCGCGGTATCGCACCGGTCCATAATCGGGTCAAGCCTTCCTCGGCCACAATCCGGTATCCACAATGGAACGCGTTCCTGTATTCGTGGAATGCATCCAGAGTCTGCATGCGCGTCTTGACCACGCTGTCCGGACATGTCAGCAGCATGCACGCAAGTACAACAAAGCAAGACATACTCGAGCGGTTGGGTGAGATAGACGGTCACGATGCCCGCCACTGCACCCATCCCAAACGTGACCCCGCTCGAAATCTGTTGCCCTGGAGGGGTGGAGACCTCGATGTACGCCTTGAGGGTGTCATAGGTCGTGAAGCGAAGCGCCGAGATGACGCCCTGCCGCAACATCTTGGAAAAACAAGACCGCAGTTGGCAGCGAGAGAGCATCGAGCAAGGTGTAGACGTACGACAGGGACTAATCCTTGGTATATGCCCGCGATGCCTTCGTGGCGCACGATGGACACGGTGCCATGCAAGAGACTGCGGTACTGGGGGTCCAAACGCTTGGCATCGTCGATCATTTTCGTTCTGGGACAAGGGTGGGGGTGTTGGTAGACAACAGCGCACGGATACTCATACGCACTTGATCGATTCAGAAGGTGTGACGGCGACGATGGCTTCCACCATCCCGGCGCCCACGCCGGCTGAGGAGCATACGGTGAGTCGCGTGAACAGATGAACGCAAAACAGGCTAACCGACGAGATTCTTCGCCACGTCAATGTTTCCCTGCGGGGCGTGAGGGCAGGAATGCAATGAGCGGGAGACGCCAACCTCTGAGTCTGCCAAGATGCTCTTGAAGTACTCGTAGCTCACGAAGCGCACGCCAGCCTTGACGGCGTGTCCTATGACGAGCGCCGAACAACCCGAATAAAGACCGGGGACGCCTTTCTCGCGGACGGTGGTGCTGATGATCTTCAGCATCGACTCTCGCTGGTGCGGTGAGCCTGAGCATGATCACAAGCAGGCAGGGACGAACCTCGCCGCCAAACTGCGATCGCGTCTTTACGAATTCAGCAGGGTATGTTACGAAACTGGTTGAAACGATGAGCGAGCACGATGTCGACGAGGAGACCGCTAGCGTACGCTTCGGTTCCCCCTGCTATCATCCCAGCGATGAGCGAGTGCAGTGGACTTTCGTCTCTGACCGGCATGATTGGGGCTGAAGGAGAAGAGTCGTTCGGCTCTTGAGATGCCCGCCCGAACGCTGAGCCGAATTTCTATTCGAGCCCACACCATCCCTGAACCGAAATGCGATCTCTGAACCGAATTTCTGATGAGGCGATGACGAGTGGACTGGCTCGAAATGGTTTGTGCCATGTCCTAAAGAGGCCGACTGGTCTGCGTGATAGTTCGTGAGAACGAGCGCGCGCTGTCCGGTAGATATACCACTTTTGGGGAATCCCATTCAGAACGATCTCAGCCACATCAGTCCCTCATGCAAAAGGACGGCTTCTGTCCTGGTGCGTCGGATCCAGGGCGACAGAAAGCAGCTGCTCCGAGTTCTTCTGCTCTACGCACAAGCTTTGCAGCGCTGACACGCGGCCACGACTCTCGGACGTGGTCGATGCAATCATCGAGGGACCGTCCTCTGCCACGAAAACCATTCGGACCCGACCAGCACAGAAAGCAAATTCCAAACGCGCGATGATCATTCAGGAAGACCCGATGCACGCCTGCGAGGGAGACGGAGCGAAGCGTGCTTTGGGGCCGATGCCATGCTCCGACGACGTTCTGGATCGGTGTCTCGCCCGCCCAGTCCGCGCCAATCCCTTTCTTTCTGTTTTCATGACGCAACGGATGACATGGCATTCTGACGTCACTCCTGAGAGGACCAGACATAAATACGAGCGACCCGTCTGAACCGCCCGCACCAGCACCATATGTCTCTCCCCGCTCCACAGCTCCACGATCCATCCCAGCCACCCCCAGCACCCGGCACGACCACAGCGGCCGAGGACCGCTGCTTGCCTCCTCGTCCAGCACAAGAACGGGACGCTCTAGAAGGACAGGGAAGGAATGCGTTCAACTCTGAACGTCCCCTTGGCGTCGCGCCCGTTCCAGAAGGTCCTTTTCTTGTTATATCTACAGGGGTCATGATGCTGACTCGTTCCAGGTGGTGTTGCCATTGGGGGTCAGCCAGACCTGCCAGAGGGACACGCCAACATTGCAGACAAGATTGTGGGCAAGACCCAAAAGGCGAGTTTTGCGCCAGAAAGTCGGCGGGTTTGGCTGATATAATATATCGGACAGGTGATTGGCAAGTACACTCACAATGCGGAGATGCACGAGAGGGGCGAGCTTCGCGAGACTGGCGGCAAGGCTGCTGCAGAAGGCCGCGCGCGGGCTGCTCATGATTAGAGTGTAGCAAGTTTGTACCTGGACAATGTCATTTCCTGGTTATCGCCAGCCGTCGTGAACGCGAGTGTGCATGGTCTGACAGGTCGCTGGTCTGTTGGACGTGTCAGAGAGATGAGAGATGGACTGGAAACGGTTCCCCTGCTAGCCGTACGAAGATGGTGTCCGGAGACGCGCGAGGGTGGGTCGTCGTTGACGGGATGGGAGCATCCTCGTTCGACTCTTTGATCTGTCCAAGTCAGTGAGGGGCAACCCGACGATTCGGTACGGCACGACCCAGTCCGACACGGGTAGTGACATGCAAAAACACACTACATAAAGCAACAAACATGCGCCAATAATCATAAATCAACGTCCAACAGGTCAAGGTAGTACACTCATGTCCAACCCTTGCTCACTGACCCTCGGGCTTCTTGCCTTTTCCCGTGCTCGCCGTGAGGCTCTTGTGGATGAACGGCATAACACCACCCCCTGCGATCGTGGCACGCACGAGGATATCGAGCTCCTCGTCGCCGCGAATCGCCAGTTGCAAGTGGCGTGGCGTTATGCGCTTCACCCGGAGATCTTTGGATGCGTTCCCTGGGGAACCAGCCAACGCTGGGTTCGGAACGAGAGACGACACGTGAGCAGTCCCGACGCACCTGCCAGCTCGAGCACCTCGGCCGTGAGATATTCGAGAATCGCGCTCGTATACACTGCGGCCTTGGCACCAATCCGCACATTGTGTTGCGTGCGTTGTTTTAGATAACGATGGATACGACCGACGGGAAACTGAGATGCAGAGTGAGCATGTATGCGCGACCCAAAACAGGGGAGAGGGGGCATGCCTGGAGGCCAGCTTTTTGGCTGCGTGTTTGTATGGTGCGTGGCCCCGTGGCCGCAGACGCCGCGACGCCGCCCTGGTCCAGCGCACCCGTCTTTGATTTTCCGCCTGTCGCTTTGGGTGGCATCTTTGGTGACCGGGAGAGGGATGGCGACCGTGGTCGGTGGCAGAGCGCGTCACACTTTAGGGTCGGCGATTCGGACTTGTTGATTGGGACGCGTGTCGTCACGTGAACGCGCCTTATCTACGCGCATCCAACGAGCAAGCCACACACCGTCATGGCCTCTCGTCTTTTTCCGTCAGCACCTTCCATCTCAACGTGGTTCGAAGTCGTCAAGTGAGGTGCAGTGCACACACTTGGCGTCTGACACGGCTTTTTTTCGGTCTCGTGTCCGGTACCATTCATTTCTCGTCGTGGGTTTGGAGTTGCCGGAGCAGCATTCACAGGAGACGTCGTGATGTGATGCTGAAGGAGCATCTCCCGAGTACAGCTGCAATCCGTCACACTGGCGGAGAGAAATTTGAAATGCAGAGTCAGCGCTTCAGCCTTGGGACCGGTGCAACCTGGATTGCTTGTGTGTGAATTAGCCCCACGACCCTGGCCAGGTGAGCGTGTCGACAGCACTTGGTCATGATCAGCCTTGTGTCTGAGCTGTGTGATTGGGGAGGCTCCGTTTGTGGCTCTGGACAGTGCCTCCTTCAAGCGCTTGTTCGTTGTGCTGGCCGGCTGGAGGCTAGTTTTTCAGAGGCTCCTTGGTTACACAGACTTTTACCGCTCCAACTTCCGCTCCCGGAGAGCTGAGGTCGACCACGATTTGTATGTCATGTTCAAAGAGCAAGAACGACAACGTTTCCCCCTTCCACCCCCCAAATAACGTTCCTTCCATGGGAGAGGACATCTCCGTGGTGGCTCGCCTTTCACCGTCCAGCCCGCACCCTTTCGTCGCCGCTCATCGTGGACGACCGGGAGGTGGGTTATCCTGACGTTCCGATGCATCGCGCTCCACACGCTCGCCGAGTGGACTCGTGCCGCCAGCTGATCCCGGCCCGCGTTGCCTCTTTTATCGTCCTCTGACGCACCGTCTGTCGAATGCCACCGACACCACTCAAGTACTCACGAGGATGGCCAGACGGGTGGCTCCACGCTGACGAGGTCCCAGCTCACCTGCGGGCTGTCCTCACGCCGTGTCTATAGCGAGAAGTGCCTCCAGCGAATCGTACGGAGATGTGTAGATGGCAGCACGTTGCGTACCGCGGGCCGGACAGCGGCCGCTGTCAGGAGGACGCACGGTCCGCTCCACAGGGCACCAGGGGGACCGTGGACGTTCGGACGCCCTCCAGGGCCGCATTTCAAAATGTCTGATACCGAACGGTCCCCACGCACGCCACGTCGGACCTGTGGTATTGTGTGTAGGTCAACGTCATGGATCCTGTGGGGCGGAAGTCGGTCATCATCACGAGTGGGCATCGGCGCTCCGCATGGAAGAAGATTCTGGGGGCCGGGTTTCACACGGTTCCCGCATCTCTGCGGTCGGCGTTGATTGAGCCAAGGGCACTGGCGTGAACAGGATCAAATCAGCCCGAATTGACGTTTCACCTTGAGTAATGATGCCAGCCAGCCAGAGGAGGGGAGTACGATAAGGCTAGCCTCAAATGGCGAGCCCTGTGATTCATTAATCCGTACTGACATGGCGGGCGTTTGTGGCCGAGTTCCTGCCAGCGTTCCATGTGGACAGCATCGACAATGCCCACGCGCCTCTCACGTATGCAGACCACTTCCAGCCCCCACAAATCCTTCGGGTTGATTAACCCGTTCGATTATGATGAAAGTATGGGGACATGTTCTGTGCGTTGATGTACCACCAGTGCGGTGGCGATGATCGCGTGCCCTTTGCCGACGTTGATAGTTTCAAACGCCGGGAACGATAGCCACTTGTCGCTTCGGCCATGTGCGTAGCAGAAAGTGAACAGTCCTACGAGACGAGAATCAGTGTGAGCGTCGTTTCTGGGGTGTGACCAGTGCATCGGGATGACGATTGTGGCCCCGTGAGCGCATTCAGTCAATCCGGCGTAACAGTTACGTTGTGGGCGTCGGACAGGTCATCAAACGAGTCTCCGGGTGTTAATTATTGCACTGCGTGGTGGGACGTCGTGGGTGTCGGATAGGTCATTAAACGAGTCTCCGGGTGTCATGATTGTTGCGCTGCGCGGCGGGGCGTTGTGGATGTCGGGTAGGTCATTAAACGAGTCTCGGTGTGTCATGGTCATTGCATTGCATGGTGGGACTGGCACGAGAACCCATCCATCCGGTCGGAGGGTGTAGTAGTGGGAACCGCGCCTGCGAGTGTTGTTCCGTTGTACACCATCATGGGTGAGCGAGTCATTCAGTGGTCGTGTCGGGTTGGAATCGATCGCCCTTCAAAACGGGTCACATCGGGCTGGGTACCGCGTACGAAAAAGGAGGTATACCTCTTACCCGCGGATGTGACAGGAATGATGGCAGGTAGGTTCTTCGCCCCATTTCCCTGGCAGTGGCAACGGCACCCACACTCCTGAAAGGCTGTCCGGGAACACACGGCAGTCAATGGACCCGGGACCGGAGCGTGTGCTCGTATTTTTGCTTGACGAGCGCGCAAGTTGGCATCTTTTGATCAGCGATTGGACGAAGCTCTTGATCTGCGGTCTGGGGATACACGAATGAATTGCTGCGGAGCAACGCCACTGCGAGCACACGACGGTTGCCCTCAGACTGGTAGGTGTCGATCGTTTGAGTCGACCTTGGTTGCGGTACTGCATCTGGTCTCTGGTTCTCCAATGATATCATTGCGTGGGGTTTGGGATATAGCGTTGTCTGGGCGTGTCTGGTCAGGGCCGCATGGCTTATCGGTACTGGTGCTGGATTGTCGAGAAGTGCTCGGGTTGGTCGCCAGGCACTGTGAAACACCTGGTAGCAAGCGCCCACTGGGTGTTCTTCCAGACGACAACTTGCAGGTAGCTCACATTTCGTCTCCCAGCACCGTTGCGAGCGCACGCCCTTGCGACGTACAACAGAGCGGTCTCTGCTGCGCGTTGCAAGCGTGTGCACGCACTATCTTCTGATTTCACCTGACACGTAAGCGCAGGCTCGGACCCTGGGCGTCTGGGCCCTCTTGTCCTGTGTGGCTGATGGAGGCAGTGAACAGTCCGATAACGTTCGCCGTCGCGCCAGGCCCTCCGTGTCACAGGGCCCTTAGAGTTGGACCATCAAGAAGTTGATCAATAAACTAAAATGAGATCAATCTTTCTCCTCTTCACAGACTTGGGACGCATCTCGCTCCGCTGTCCGACGACAGTACCACAGCCGAGTAGTATGAGCGACGCAGGAGGCGAGCAGCCGCGCGCGTTTGAACGTTGCTGCCTCAGACTCAGCCGAGGACACGAGGATGCCGCCATCGTGTTGCACGTGTCGTTTTCTCCGCTGGCAGACTCAGTGCTGGCACGGGCGAAGAGAGAACGGCCAACTGCCATTGCCACGCTCAGCCCAACAACGTTCAGGACGGCAATAACGGAGGATTTCAAGGGGAACGTATTGAAAAGGTGAGTCTTGCGGCTATGCTGGCACGACAACCTGTGCAATGCCAACAATGGCAAAATCACCGCAGCGTGGCTCGCCAAACGCAATGGCGAAATCACCGCACTCGCTCCGGTAAAAGACAGAGTGATGTGTCTGGAGATAAGGCACGTAGATATAAAGGTCACCGTCGTCTTGTAAATCCCCTCCCAACGGGTTGTCCGACAGTCATGGAAAAGGAGGCAGCGGGCTCCGGCGTACGCAAGTCCACAGATGACCAGCATAGCTACGGAATACAGATAGGGTGCCCCTCTTCCTTCTGCTTCCCGCCAGATCCCCCTCGTTGACCTCTGCACGTCGACAGCTACCGCACGCTTTCAATTCGCGTCGAAGAAAAGGTCGAAGGCGGTGCCAAACCCCAGAAATCTGTCGACCCCGCAGATGCCATTGCTGCCATCGACGTCCACCTTATCCCGGTGGATGATGTTTTTGTTCGTTACTCCTGCAGCCCCGCCATCGGTCTCGAGTCTGGTGCTATCGAACGCAGATTAAAGGATGGGAAGAACGTCATCAGTCCCCCTCCTACCCAGTATTGGCTCAAGGCCCTCAACTATATCTTTGGCGGCTTCAACTTTCTCATGTGGATTGCCTTTGTTGTCACGATCGTAGGTCTTCCCATCTGCATCTGTCCTCTTTCCCATCAATAATGAAAGACATCTAGCTCTCCTATAAACCCCTCGGCCAGCCCCCGCTGGCTTTTAACCTCGGTGTCGCTGTTCTGCTCGTAAGTCCCTCACCTGTGAACCCCCTGTTTTATTCAAAGCATCCTCCCCCGCACAGATGCTTGTCATCGTCGTCTCCGCTACCTTTTATGCTCTAGTAGACTGGAACGCAAACCGCATCATGAAGTCCATCCGGTCTCTCATCGCTCAGGAAGCTGCGGTCATACGGGAAGGCAAACAGCAGCTCATTCAGGCAAACGACATCGTTCCTGGAGACATTGTCGTGCTCGCCACTGGCGACCGCGTGCCTGCAGACCTCAGGATCGTCGAAATGTCTTCTGATTTGCGGTTCGACCGGTCTCTGCTCACCGGTGAAAGGTCCGTTCAACTCGTCTTCGAGTGACGACGCATCTGACTCTATGCTCACGCTAGCGACATGGTCCCGGGATCCCTCGACGCCACCTCTGAGAACGCCCTCGAGACACGCAACTTGGCCCTCAACTCGACGTTTGTCACGCAGGGTACCTGTCACGGCATAGTGTTCGCCACCGGTGACCGCACCGTCATGGGACGTCTGGTCCGCATGTCCGGGGAGACCAAATTCAAGTTGACGACCATCCAGAAAGAGATCTGGTTCTTCACCAAGGTCATTTCGGCCATTGCTCTGTCGTTGTTCTGCCTCTCGCTCCTTTTGTTCGGTGTTTGGCTTCGTACGAGCTATCCCGGATACGAGACCATCAGTAACGCCATCATAAACTCCATCGGGTGTTTGACCGCGTTCGTGCCCCAGGTGAGTTTGCTCTTGTCTGACGTGGCGCGTACCAGAGATGCTCAACATCCCCCAGGGTCTCCCCGTTTGCGTCGCTCTTTCCTTGACGGTGATTGCGCGCCGCATGGCCAAACGGCATGTCCTAGTGAAAAACTTGGCGACCGTCGAGACGCTCGGTTGCATATCTGTCCTGTGCTCCGACAAGACCGGTACGCTGACCGCAGGAAAGATGGTATGCCGTATCAGTTCCGTCATCTCCCCGCGACCATCGCGCTGAACCGTTGTAGGTCGTCGCGTCTGTCGCATTCCTGGATGCCTCCATGCAAGCTGACCAGGTCGAGGAGAACGTCGCGGAATTGGCAGATCCTGAGTTGTACGCTGGTCTCCGTGTCGTCCATCAAGTCACCCGGCTCTGCAACGGCGCCAAGTTTGACGGCGCCACCGCAGATCGGCCGGTCGCCGAACGTGTCATCAAAGGAGATCCCACTGACACCGCCGTTCTCCGCTTTTCCGAGGCGCTCTCGGTTCCCAGCCTCGGTATCAATAGCGCCTCGCTCTTGGAAAACTCCAAACGGCTGTTTGAGATCCCGTTCAACTCCAAGAACAAGTGGATGCTCTCGGTCATGGAGGTCGGCGACATGATCGAAGGTGAAATCAGCGAAAAGAAGGGCAGGACGTGGTTGTTCGCCAAGGGTGCTCCTGACATTCTGTTCCGTTCCTGCACCTCGGTCATGAGATCAAACGGCTCCGTGGTGCCGTTGGGCCCCCTTGCAAGGGAGCAGCTCTCTGCGCTCCAGAGCGCATGGTCGAACGAGGGTCAGCGTGTTCTTGCTTTGTAAGCCTGTCATTCTCGCGCACGGGTGCCGTTCCCTCACGGAGAGACTAGATGTCGCAAACGGCTTGATGTGTTCAAGAGCGACCTGCCCCCGAGCGATCTGGAGGACGTCATGTACAGCGAAATGCAGGAGCTGACGTTGGTTGGGCTCATCGGCATTCGCGATCCTCCTCGACCAGACGTTCCGGGGTCCATCGATGTCATTCGGAGGGCGGGCGTCCGCGTATTTATGGTTACCGGTGATTTTAAATTGACGGCGGTAGCCATCGCCCGACAGGTACGCCGCAGCAGACCCGCTCGATCGCCTTTGTGGCGTCCTTGTTGATCGGTGCTCGTCCAGGTCCGCATTGTCACGCAGCAAAGGACTGACACGGTCGACGACGTTCGTGCCGCGGCCGCCAAGTTTCCCGAGGGGATTCGTGCGTCGCTCATCAAACCCGCTGACGAAGATCCTATCCGTGCCCTTGTTCTAACCGGCGAGGATGTTGCCACCCTGACGCCCGCCGACTGGAACGTGATCGTCGGATCTTACACGGAGATTGTGTTTGCACGCACGACACCTGACCAGAAAATGTCAATCGTGGAGAACATCAAAGCTCGTGGAGACAATACTGTCGCGGTCACCGGTGACGGTGTCAACGATGCGCCAGCGCTCAAGGCATCTGACATCGGTGTCGCCATGGGAAGCGGGAGCGACGTTGCAAAGGAAGCCGGTGAGTCTGGTTCAGGTCTCTCCGTCATCGCCAAGTTAATTACAATCCACGGTAAGCCGCCCTCATCTTGCTCAAGAATGACTTTGCATCTATTCCCGTGGCTATCGAGATGGGCCGTTTGGTGTTTGATAACCTGAAGAAAGTGACGCTCTACCTTATGCCAGTGAGTGATGCGACCCCGCCCCGGCGTGCGAAACTGAGTTTCCCGCGCAAGGTTGGTTCATACACGGAATTTATGGCGGTGCTTTCCAACGTCTTGCTTGGAATGCAAATTCCCTTGAGCTCTTATTTGCAAGTTTGCTTTTCAATCACAAACGACGTCGTCATGTCCATCGCCTTGATGTATGAGAAAGCGGAGGCTGACCTTATGCTACGCAAACCACGGAACGCCAGGACGGATCGTCTTACGGATTGGCGGCTGTTCTTCCAAATCTACCTGGTCAGTCGCTATTTGGGTTCCAGAAGCATGCACTTACCGTTAACCAACCAGTTCCTCGGACTCATGGCTTGGCCCTGCTGCATGGCCATGTGGTTCGTGTTCATGGACCAGAATGGTCTCGGGTTCTACGACGTCATCCTGACATACAACAATTGGGCGGACGGTTGGAAGGGCAAGTCTATTGCTGAACTTACGGACCTCGTCAACACTGGGCAGTGTATCTAGTGAGCTCGCCCTCTCCTCGTGCTGCTTGACCGTTGACCCGGCACAGTTACGTGACGATGGTGTTTCTTCAATATGGCAACATCCTTGCGATCCGGAACAGGAGAGTATCGCTCTTGCAGTCGAATCCACTTTGGGGACCCAGGCAGAATCGAATCATATTTATCGGAATGACTGGCACGGCACTCATCGCCGTTGTCAATCTGTACGGTCCCGGACTGCAAAGGGTATTCAACACCACGCCGATCCCAGGCATGTTCTGGGGCCCACCGTTCGGCTTTGCCCTTGCGGTATTGATCGTCGACGAGCTGCGCAAGCTGATCGTGCGGACGTACCCCAAGGTGAGTCTCGAACATGCTGCAGTGACGTCACAGCTCATCGCATTCGGCGACAGTCCATTGTTGCCCGGATGGCGTGGTGATGGCTTGGCGGCGGCGACTTGAGCCTAAGTTGCTATTTGATCAATCTATCATCCGTCTCATAATTATCCGCATGTGCCATCAGTGCCTGCAACCGTAAATTATTCCACGTCGCACATGATTTCGATGAGGACCATGAGGTACATACACAATCCATTCGATGTTGGCGCTTTTCCGTGGCGTGCAGATGATACCGATCGTGTGCGGCTCGCGGGTGGGCTCGAAGGGGGGCAGACCCAGCTGGATCCCCGTGACGTCGGTAACCCACCTGCGTTGTTTCAGGTCCATCGGAGCGTCGTGAGTTTTGGCGGCTGCCACTGGGCGAGCGAGCGTTTCAGATGGGATGTCTAAACAACGCCCGGGTCCCCCGCTTATATGGCCCTCAGTGAACCGAGATCTTTTTGCGAGTGGGACAAGCGAGGTTGTGGTTCAGGCTAGGCTATTGCCGCGACTCCACCAGGCATGTTGACAGCAAATCCCACGCAGCGCCGTTCTGGACTAGTGTCACCATGCATGTCATGTGCTGATGATGGCAGACGCCCCCACCGCCTTTCGGGAGCCACTTGCCATCGAGCCCGGTCGTGGAACGCGACAGGAACGGCCCAGGGGTGTGTCTTTTCCTACCCGGCTTTGTTCGGATCCTAGTAACGGTGCGTTGGTGAAGTTCCGTGGCATTCTCTTGTGGTGTAGAGTGACCGGCTTGAATGGCGAAAACAGCGCGCCAGGACACAGCCGGGCGGCGGTGGACAAGAGAGTACGGCAACCTTGTCATGGAGTGGGGTTTAAAGGGCGTTGCTCAGTGACTCCTTGAAACGCATGATGGACGTCCAGAAAACCAACTCGAGGACGTCGATCGCAGGGAGGGACAGGGTGTCTGGCTATGGCATTCAGATCGGGTAGGGGCCTCGCCTTCCGTCGTTCGTCCTTGTGACCTCCTGTTGCAGTTACCGAACACTTTCGGTTCGCGTCGATGAAAAACCGCAGTTGCCCGCAAAGCCCAAGGCTAGCTCAGATCCAGCCGACGCCATTGCGAGCATCGACGTCCACCTCATCACCCCAGAGGAGGCATACACCCGCTACTCCACTCATCCGACGCTCGGTTTGGACGACGCCGCCATTCAGCGCAAGATCAAGGACGGCAAGAACGTCATCAGTCCACCACCGACCCAGTATTGGAAGAAAGCACTCAACTATGTCTTTGGTGGCTTCAACTTTCTCATGTGGATCGCGTTCATCCTGACACTCGTGCGTTCATTTATGTAAAAAAGAGGTGTTGTTACTCAGCCTTGTCCTTCGCAGTTGTCGTACAAGCCCCTCGGCCAGCCGCCTCAGATTTTTGTGCTGGGTGTAGCAGTTCTCCTGGTGAGTACCGCTGGTTGCATATAGTCCATAGTCCTTCACGAGCTTCGGCTTTAGTTTCTTGTCATCGCCGTTTCGGCCACTTTTTATGCCTTGGTAGACTGGAATGCCAGCAGGATCATGAAGTCAATCAAGTCTCTCATTGCTGAAGAGGCGTCTGTGATTCGCGATGGAAAGCAGGTGCTTCTTCCCGCAACCGACATCGTCGTCGGTGACATCGTACACCTTGGTGCTGGCGATCGTGTCCCCGCCGACCTAAGGATAGTAGAGGCCTCCTCGGATCTTCGTTTCGACCGTTCCTTGCTTACTGGCGAAAGGTGAGTTTACCCAGCCACCTAAATTCACAGTGCCTGGATGGGCTAAGAGCAGCATAGCGATATGATCCCAGGTGTCTTGACCGCAACTTCGGACAATGCCCTTGAGACTCGTAATCTCGCCTTGAATTCGACCTTCGTTACTCAGGGCAGCTGCACTGGCGTCACGTTTGCCACCGGTGATCGCACGGTGATGGGTCGCCTGGTGGCCATGTCCGGCGAAAAGAAATTCAAGCTGACGACCATTCAGAGGGAGGTCTGGATTTTCACCAAGATCATTTCTTGTGTCGCCCTCTTCTTCTTCCTTTTCTCGCTTCTTTTGTACGGCGTGTGGTTGCGGACGACGTATCCTGGCTACGACACGACGAGCACGGCCATCGTGAACTCGATTGGTTGCCTTACAGCTTTTGTCCCTCAGGTACGTTCCACGCGGCCGCCTGTGCGTCTCTTCTTACCCAACTACTCTATCTCAGGGTTTGCCTATCTGTGTTGCCCTCTCGTTGACGGTCGTTGCTCGCCGCATGGCGAAGCGCTCTGTGTTGGTCAAAAATCTGGCTACCATCGAGACCCTTGGGTGCATGTCCGTCCTCTGCTCAGACAAGACAGGTACACTCACTGCAGGGAAGATGGTGCGTGGGTGGGGCAGTCATTTCGCGTTCGCGACCTTACTGGAATGAACAGATGCTTGAGAACATCGCCTTCCTCGACGATCATTTCTCCGTCCGTGATATCCCAGAGAGGATCGGGAGAGCCCCGGAACCGGCAAGATTTACCGGTCTCAAATACGTCCATCAGGTTTCTCGGTTGTGCAATGCCGCGAAATTCGATGCAACAACGCTGGACAAGCCGATCGAGGAACGTACCGTCAAGGGTGACCCAACCGACACTGCGCTTCTGCGCTTTTCCGAGGCACTTTCGGTCCCGAGTCTGGAGATTACTTCCTCCAAGCTTTTTCAATCTTGGCAGAAGCATTTCGAGATCCCTTTCAACTCTCACAATAAATGGGCTCTGACGTTTGTCATTTCAAACAACGAGAAACGTGACGATGCGGGGTCCATGCTCGTCAAGGGTGGTCCAGATGTGCTGTTTCCTTCGTGCACCAGCGTGTTACAATGCGATGGCACCGCAGTGCCATTCGGGCCGAATGAAAGGCAGAGGATGTCCGCGATTCAGAACGAATGGTCGAACGAAGGAAAGCGGGTTCTTGCGCTGTAAGTCTCTCGTTTACTGACACAGGAGAATGCGCTCCTTAACACCTGCCCCACAGCTGTTGCAAATCATTGAACGGGGTCAAGCTGGATTTACCAGCAAACGCGATGGAAGAATTGATGTACGAGGAAATGCAAGATTTGACCCTCGTCGGTCTCGTCGGCCTTCGCGATCCCCCTCGTGAAGACGTCCCAGCCGCCATCGAAACGATCAGGCGGGCTAGCGTTCGCGTGTTCATGGTCACCGGTGATTTCAAGCTTACTGCGGTAGCTATCGCACGTCAGGTAAACCGGTCGCTGGAATTTGATCTGCGGTCGTATACTCAGGGTGTCTCTTTAATCAGGTCGGGATCGTTTCGCAGGAACGCATTGACACAGTCGAGGACGTGAAGGCGGCTGCATCCGAAAGAGCACCTCCCAAATCACGTTACGATGTCAAGCCCTCGGAGGACGATGCGATCAGGTCGCTCGTTCTGACCGGTGCCGATGTTTCTACTCTCACTCCTGCCGACTGGGATGTCGTCATTGGAACATATAGTGAGATCGTGTTTGCGCGCACCACTCCCGACCAAAAGATGAAGATCGTGGAGGAGATCAAGTACCGTGGAGACAACACGGTCGCCGTCACTGGTGACGGTGTCAACGACGCCCCTGCACTGAAAGCCGCAGATATCGGTGTGGCGATGGGAAGCGGGAGTGATGTCGCCAAGGAAGCTGGCATGTCGATCTGCGTTCATTACTGTCGCGTTGCTAAAATGTGCTTCCAGCTGCGCTCATCCTGCTCAAGAACGACTTTGCATCAATACCGGTCGCTATCGAGATGGGTCGGCTCGTGTTCGACAACCTCAAAAAGGTCACTCTGTACCTCATGCCGGTCAGTCACTTTTCTCCAGGCGCATTTGACGGAGATTGATTCGAGCTGTCAGGCTGGAAGTTACACAGAGTTCATGGCCGTCTTTGCGAACGTACTTCTTGGTATGCAAATGCCTATGACTACATATCAACAGGTCTGCTTCTGCATTACGAACGACGTCGTCATGTCAATATCCCTCATGTACGAAAGAGCAGAGGCTGGTGAGCACGACGGGTGGTTCCTGGATGACGTTTCTGATTGCGTGGTCAGACCTCATGACCCGCAAGCCACGCAATGTGCGCACGGATCGTTTGACGGACTGGCGGTTGTTCGTGCAAGTTTACCTGGTGAATGACCAGTCCTCGTGAGCTGGGCACATTACTGATCATTCGGTCAGTTCATTGGGCTCATGATCTGGCCCTGTGCAATGGGCATGTGGTTCTTCTACATGCAACGCCAGGGCCTCGGTTTCTACGACGTTATCCTAGTCTATAACAAGTGGACAGATGGCTGGAGAGGCTACACGATCGATCAGCTCACGGAGTTCGTCAACGTGGGCACTTGCGTCTAGTACGTCGTCAAAGATCCTCTTCGCGCACGTCCACTGACGCCGTGCGGTTCGCTAGCTACGTCACGGTCGTGTTTTGCCAGTACGGCGGGTTGCTCGCCGTTCGTAACCGTCGCGTCTCGATGGTACACGCGAATCCACTCTGGGGTCCGCGCCGCAACCTGGTGATTCCCTGCAGCATGATCGGCACGGCTCTGATCGCGGTGGCCAACTTGTACGGCCCTGGGCTTCAACACGTCTTCAACATGAGACCCATTCCTAGCATGTTCTGGGGTCTGCCATTTTCCTTCGCGCTTGGTATCTTGATGATGGACGAGCTGCGCAAGTTGATCGTGAGAACATATCCCAAGGTGAGGGTCGTCATCGCCCTTGTTTCCTTGAACGTCGGCTGACGCGGCCCAGTCCTTTGTTGCTTGGGTTGCGTGGTAAATGTTTTTATTTATTTATTTCGGGCCACTCGGGGTCGCAGGTTGAGCTAGATTGAGAATGGGATGATTGAAATCCAAAGACGACGGGGGCGACGTGGCGTATATCACTCTGTAAAAGGTAGTCTCAAGTGTCAGCACGTGCTCGAGTGCCGAGAACTCCTGACCCTGTGTTACAAGGTACCTTTTCTATAAACTTGCAGAGAAACTGGAGCTGGTCAAAGTGTATTGCCGTTGCCCGGTTCCTGTGTTGGTGCCACAGGGTGCAGTGCTTGAAGGGGCCCGGTCGGACATCTCCCGTGATGAGTTGCCAGTGACGCGCCCGAGTTGCCCTGACTTCTGCCCGGCATGCCCAGCCCGGGACGAGGCCGCCGCTCAGGGACAAGTACCTGATGGCTGGGCAGTCCGTGCGGGTATGCCAGCGGGCCCTGCAGGGATGCCGCCACCCCCACTCTGAGGGGCATGACATTGGAGCATTGGCATCTGGCACCTCACCATGTAACCCAAACATCGCCGTCCGTCGTGATGTGCCTTGTTAGACTGACGTGGACGAGCTGGCCAGCTCGGATTCTCGTCATGATCCGGACGGACCAAAGGACCTTCCTATCGTGGTCATACTCGGCGCACATTCGTCCACGAACGAGGGATGGTCATCCGCGGAGGCGGCTTTCAACTCTGAGATCTTGGCGGCAAGGACCGAGTCGACATGAAGTCAGAAAGGGCATTGGGTGTGCTGAATGGAGGCTTGGGTCCAGTGGGCGGAGGCAGTGGATCGTGTCTGCCAGCGGGTACGTGGCAGCGCTCACTGGCTCGAGAGTGAATGTCGTGAAGTGCAGCGAGTCGTTCATCCAAGTCGGGGCGGGAAACTCGGCTGGCGTCTGGCTTGCACGCGACTCCTACCACTGCATGCATCGTGCGTCTATGCACAATTGGTCCAACCCCCAGGCCCTCTGTGCGTGTCCGGATCGCTCTCTCTCTCGAGAATGCACGCTGCGCAGGAGTTTTATCATGGACAACAAGCCGGCCCTTCTCCAACGGAACTAACAACATTCTCGGACGCCTTCGTCAGAGCGAGGCAACCAGCCCGCGTGCTCGTCGGGGGAGGCTCTCATCGGCTTGGACGACTTGTCCGTCGGCCGTCGCTTGGGCCCTGGGCGTGTTCCCAGCCTTGAGACACCCTTGCTCCCATCGACGCCCGACCCGTTCTCTGAAGTCTAGTGCGGCGCATGCACCGACTACCGCGAGTAGAAGCCGTCCCGCGTGACAGCTCAGGGCTCGGTTCCCCCTTCCCGACGAGTGGCCCAGGTTCGTGACCGAAATCCATTCTCACGTGGAGCCGCCACGCTTGTCCACCGTCGACGCGAAGAAGACCATTGACTAATAGTTGACAAACGCTCGTGATCGGACGAAAGGTTGGTCTATGCTCTCGGACGCTTCCCGAGGTTGACGAGGTCATTGGCCGTCCTCGCACCGCAAGGAAAGGCCCCATTCCTCCGTGGTCAGCAGCCGGTGCTACTCGGGCTGTGACTCAAACGCTTGATTACCTCCCTCGCCTCGCATTGAGCGCTAGCTGGACGTGGGCAGCGTGCGTGTGGAGCTCCTGCCATCTTCGTGCTTCCGGAAGAACATGTAGCTCTAGTGTCGCCGCACCAGCAGCGCGTGCGCCGGACGTGAAATTTGAAAGGCAAGACAGACGTAGCACCCCAGCAGTGGCACACGGCGACGAAGAAGTGTTCCAGGTCGAGCGTGTCATCGTCCTGGAGGTACGCGTATGACACTCGTCGGGCACGTTGCTAAGAGTAGGAGGGCGGGCGGTGAGTAGGTCGCAGTAGAGGCCGTAGAGGCGTAATGCGCCTGAATCAAATCGTCGCAAACAGATGTCCCCGCCTCCGAGCCGCAGATCCCGATTTCATTTTAGGGGAGTCGTAGAGCAATTCGAGGAAATTTTGCAGTGGAGGCGTAGTGGAGGGGATTGAAGCGACTAGAGGGAAGGCATGAACAGATTGGCGAGTGGAATGAAATACAGGGGCATAGGCACGTGACATGTTTCTTCGCCTTCCAGCCAATGTTCGTCGGTAATGCCACTCGGAACTTCCGAGTCGAATGGAACCAGTTTGCGCTATTGATGGTATCGTCGTCGTTTCGTTATTCAGACCGTAACAAGCGCATTAACATTCCGCTACAGCGCCTACCTGATTAATCACAAGAACCGAATTGTGCAGTAGGCACGCCGAACGGAGATTATCTTTCGTCCGAATCAGTTCCGCCAGCAGACTGGCCAACGTGTTCGAAGTTGCGCCCTATATATTCTTGGTGTTCTGATTGTTTTCGGGTTGTTTCATGTGTCCTGGAAAGGTTCGGGATCCCGTCTGACCCGAGAGCTTTTCGCTGTTGTGGTGCGAAAGCATACCCGGCTTTGATCCATGGGTGCATAAACCGCACCTATTAGATCGGGTACGCCGAAGTGGTGTGTTGACCGCCGATTGGTATTCTTTGCACAGATATACGCTTGTTTTCACGAGCCTCTTTGCAACAACACCCCCGCAAGGTGCATTGATCTGCTCGTGTTCACAGCGGCGACAGTGAAGTGTGTGGCTCTCTTGGCACGGAATATGGTTGACATGCGTAGCAGCGTTGACACATGCACCATCATCATTTGTGTAGTGGGCGCGGACACGAGGACCCAGTCGATGCCAAATACTGGAACGCTTCTGATCCGATATCGAACCACTCGCGATCAGATCCTTTTTCCTGTATGGCACACCATACCGAAACATGAACCCCAAATTTCGAGGGCGATGGTATGTGCCGAACAGGGCGACATCGTACGTTTGGGCAGCTATGTAACCGGCAAGAGACGACGTCGTCCACCCCAAATCACACCGAACCCTTCCCATCGAGTCTCGAGCCCAAAACATGGCTGGCAACCTTGACCTCACCAGAGGCTTCAAAATCGCTCTCTTTCATGAGCTACTTCTTACCCTTGGCGTCGATGACACCCGATCCGCCTTTCAATTTATCTTTGCCGGCGCACCTGTTGACCTTGTACGTCTGTCCTTTACACCTGGACAAAAAAGTCACGTATTCCTTTCAGTGGCAGTTCGCCGATGGCAATTTCATCATTAACGGATATTCCTACGTCGGGGTGTTTGAGGGTAGAGTTATTCCGGTTGTTCAGAAGGCACATTGTTATTCAGGGAATTATGTACTATATGTGACAAGTGCAAGGAGTAGGAACCTGTGCACCTATGCTACCGTATCGTAGAAGTATTGATTCCGTGCTCTTCCATCACTGCACGCAATGTTCGGGAACGTTCTTGTCCAGCTAGACAATTCCCTGCACTCTTATGGGGCCATTCGATGGATTGTCCAAAGCCGTGTGGCTTCCTCAGGCTTGTACGCCACGATTGGAAAAGGACGAGGAGCACGGAAAGAGGAGGAATGCTCAAATGCTCACCAGAGGTCAACCTCGGTGAGATAGACAACAACACAACAAAGTTGGCACGAAGATGAAGACGTCTCCGTGTGTGGGGTGTGATGAAACGACCTTCCATCAAGCAACACAAAGCGAGTGGCAGTGCACACACCAGGCGAACAGGATAGAGATCAAGACTGAGGACGAATGAGGGTCTGTGCATGCTGGTCAGTGTCAAGACACATTCTGTGAAGTAGTGAGCAAAGTGAACGAGGGCGCTGTGGCCCTGTGGGCCGCTCAACAGCCACATGAGATGTGTTTTGCATGTCCATTGCATGCATTTTTGCCGCATTTTGGGGATTCGGGAGAGTGAGCGCTAAAGAATATCATGCTAATTTGACCACATATGGGACAATCTCAGTTGCTGGAGCTAGTGTTTTGCATCCCGAGCCTGCCTTGCACTGAGTCCATCGACGGGCGATGCTTGCATGCATGATGGAGCATTGATGTTATATATGCATGGTTGAGCTCATTCTTTTTTTTGAGAAGCACAAAAGCACCGGGCAACTTCCACCTAGACTGTCGCACAGCGCGTGGCACAAGGTGGGAGGCCACTGCCACAAGACAGGTATTCAGATTCAATCTGATATGGCAGAAACTGCTAAAGGCTACCCCCAGTCCAGCGAACTGGGAAAAATGGAGGACCTTGATGCCGAGACTGTACCCGGGGAAAACCATTGGGGATTTTAGTGGGACTCCGGGCCCGCCTGTTCCCACTAAAACCCCCAATGATTTTTGCAGGATCCGAACTCATGACTCAAAGAGCGAGCACCTGCCACAACAGACCCGTGGGGGGTGGCACATCCACTAAGCCACTGGTCCCCCTGCCATGTCATTTGCTACATCTGGCTAGCTACTAGTTTCCCTTCTGGCACCTCTGTAGAATACTAAAGAAAAGGATCAAGGTACTGTAGGCGTGATATACCAATGATTAAGTAAGCTACACCAAATATATCCAACACTCCCCCGGCGGCTGTAAATCGCGAGAACGTCCGTGAAATCGCCTTTCCGGCGGTCCGTTTGTCTGTGAGTCTGGGACTCCATCTGATGTCAGCGGCAACTCGGCGGCGGGTTGAGGCCGAGTTCTAACCTCCTTGTCGAACCGTAGGCACGTGCTACCGTCTGCGCACGAGTCAGCGGGCACAAGGCCAATACCTTGCAGCTCACTCAGCTCAGTGGCGTAGTATCAACCTATTCAACGTATTACCGTCAACACACCTACACTGTCTTCACTCCACCAGTGACTGAAATACATTGATACAAGTTTACAATGCAACTGAACATACACAACGAGTGGAGAATTGACCAACAAAAGCTGGCGGGGCGTGGCAGAAGGGCGTAGGAGTGCGCGGCAAGCCGGAGGTAGACGGGGGAGTCCGCAGATGGACAGACGAGCACATAAAAGACTGGCTGTAACCGTCTACCAGAGTCCGGCAGGAGACGCACAAGTGTACAAGTGGACGGCGGGGTGCGGGAAAGGCTGGCCGGGTGTGGCGGAAGGTCGCAGGAGTGTGCGGCAAGCCGGCGGTAGACGGGGTAGTCCGCAGAAGGACAGACGAGTATGCGGGACTGGCTGTGACCGTCTACCAGAGTCCGGTGGTGGACGGTAAGGTCTGGAAAAGACTGGCGGGGTGTGGCGGAGCGATTGCAAGAGTGCGTGATGCGCTGGTGGTGGACGAGAAGGACAGACAAGTATGCGAGAGACTGGCTGTGACCATGACTACCGGAGAGATAGGTTTGTGAATGTCACACCTACACGGGTTAGTTCCTACCTGATTACGTGCCCAGTGCCCGCTGTTGCCACCCGCTGCCCGCCGCTCACTTGGCAGCGATGCTGATATTATCGCCTGTCTGAAGTGGCCCAGCATAGGGCACAGTAAACCTATGAGAGATTGTGAGCTAGTAACATGGATACTCACCATCATGAGGACAGCTCCTCTTGCATGAAACTACTCTCTGTGTGCCGATGCACCAGTAGTACGATGGGGCAAAGCACGGAGCGGGTGACGGAGCGGACGGAGCGATTCCGCTATTTAGGGTTGGGTCGCCGACTGAACAATTGGGCTACTGACATTATGACTAATCATTCCCGGACTGATTTCCAGACCCGGACTCCCAGACTGGCCAAAACTCAGATTTTCAAGTTGCGCTCTATATGCTCCCAATTGGTGTTCTGATCGTTTCCGAGTTGTTTCATGTGTCCTGGAAAGGCTCGGGATCACGTCTGGCCCGAGAGCTTTTCGCCATTGCGGTGAGAAAGCACATCCAGCTTTGACCGCACCTATTAGATCGGGTCGCACGCCGAAGTGGTGTGTTGACTGCCGGTTGGTCGCTTGTTTTCACGAGTCTCTTCGCAACACCCTCGCGGGATGCATTGGCCTATTCGTGTTCACAGCGGCGACAGTGAAGTGTGCAGCTCTCTTGGCACGGAATATGGTTGACATGTGTAGCAGCGTTGACACATGCACCATCATCATTTGTGTAGTGGGCGCGGACACGAGGACCCAGTCGATGCCGAATACTGGAACGCTTCTGATCCGATATTAAACCACTCGTCAGATCCTTTTTCCTATTGGCACACCATACCGAAACATGAACCCCAAATTTCGAGGGCGATGGTATGTGCCGAACAGGGCGACATCGTTTGGGCAGTTATATGACTGGCAAGAGACGGCATCGTCCACCCCAAACCGCACCGAACCCTTCCCATCGAGTCTCGAGTCCAAAACATGGCCGGCAACCTTGACCTCACCAGAGGCTTCAAAATCGCTCTCTTTCATGAGCTACTTCTTACCCTTGGTGTCGATGAGACGCGACCCGCCTTTCAATTTATCTTTGCCGGCGCACCTGTTGACCTCGTACGTCTGTCCTTTACACCTGGACAAAAAAGTCACGTATTCCTTCAGTGGCAGTTCACCGATGACAATTTCATCATTAATGGATATTCCTACGTCGGGGTGCTTGACGGTAAAGTTATCGCAACCACCAACGCCGCGCAAGCAGCGAAGTGGACGATTGTCACCCAGGGCGAGCAGGTTGTAACGTGCGTGGCACCACTACATTTCCAAGTTTGTCTCCTCTATTCATTATGTCCTTGTTCCCAGTATCAGACTGCAAGACCGCCCCGAGATCGGGTGGACAGTGCAGCCCGCTGAACCAGGAAGGAAGCGAGAGGTAATACTATTCACTATTTACATGGGCAGTCTTCTTATCTGTGTCGCAGGTCGAGCTCCAAGAAATCGCGCAAGACCTCTATCCAAGGCAGTTGTTGACCATCAGGTGAGGCGCCTAAAGAGAAGGACGATGTGGACGATATGAAGACGGTGAGATGGCACGGGGATAGGGACAAGATGTACTGTATACAGGTCGCAAATGCAGAAAGAACAACGAGCCCCACTGAGTAACATCTGTCCAAGACACTTAAGACCGACGTCTCTGTGCTCACCGCACTTCGTTATGCCTGAAAAACGCGTCTAGTCCCGGTTACCGTGCGTTCTCTAGCCGAGAGATCTGGAATGGCAAACTTTGGTACAAATAAACGAGGTCAGTCGCGAGAGGACTTGGAAAGCGAAACTATATGAATGCGCCTTTCTCCGTTTAGGCGACCACCGGACCCAAGAACTCACCACATACCTCACCCAAACTAGCATCGATCTTGTTTAACCCGACTCTTTGTCCGCCGTACTCGTCTTGACACTGTACTCGTGGTGCCGGCTACACAAACGTTGGGCACCTCGTCACTGTGATCTCCCAGAATCTGCATGCACCGGTCGCATCGAGAGAGAGGACGAGCACGGAGGGCCGGTCTCAACGTGCATATCGTTGGCCGGGTGTCAATCTTGGTTCTTCGTCGCCTCGATCACCACGTCAGGGACGCAGTGGATAAATGCCATACCAAACCTCGCGATCGGAAGGTCCTACGAAGCAGCCGGGTTCTGACTCGATGCTATATCTGTATCGGGTTCTGGAGTCTTTTGTAGTGTTCGGTGTGAGACGCGTTGACCAGCACGACGGCGATGTCATGACGAAATCGATGACTTGGCGAGGGCGGGCGCCCGCACTCGGTTAAGATCTGGGGGTGATACTATCCACCGAAGACGTCGCGACACCAACGGTCCAAGCGCACACAGACGGTACAGTTTTCGAACTCCCCACCTGGCGTCGCCCACGTGCGGATCACTTCTTACTCCTCGGAACCCTCAGACCACATACCACAGTGACCACCCTATAGTTATCAAAACCAGGAGGGCGACTCTTCATTGTGGTCAATGTGGGACTCCGGTTGGCGTCATCATGGCGTTGGCATTCGACTGGGACGTCTGACTTAGTTCTTATGAAGTGGTTTGGTCCAGCACCGCGTCAGGAATCCAAGACGAATTGCCCCGTTTCCATTCCAATCTGAAAAATTTTAGGAAAACGGCAGAAAGAAGTGATACATTGGGGGAGGGGGGCGCATTCGGGTGTGTTTAGGTTGGGGAAGGACTTGAGGCTCATCAAGCCTGCTCCTTGTTGAAGGTCATATCCAAAGCGTCTTGACGAGTAGCATTATCTAAGCTTTGTCCCGGCGCAGCCACGGCCTGGGCGTTGAAAGAGTAGTGATGCCGCAGCCTGGCCCGGCTCAAAAACCCCGGCTTGGGAGGGGCTAGCGGCCTCACAAAATTGTGGGCCCAGTCCTAGGCCTAAGCCCTCAAAGCCTGGCCAAGCTCAGAAGCCCCAGCTTAAGGCCTGGCTGCGGCTTGATATATTGCACTACCAAAAGATGTACATAACAATTTCTACATGTTAGTCCCAAGAGTAGTGTCCCACTTGTCCTCAGTCGTTCCACCATCGTCGTCCGAATCTTGCTTACCATGCACCTCAGTAGCAAGTGAGAGATCCCTGCAAACCAGGACACTCGACTCGGCTAGACATGATGCCCAATGCTGGAGACGCAGAGGTCAATGTTACGTGGGCAAACTCCACGAGACTGGACGTACTTTCAAGTCACTCTCAAAGCCCCGCATGGACTGGTTGACAGCTTCATCAGTGAACTCTGGGAACTCGCTAAGGCAGTCGAGGAATGTCATAACATCCTTCGCAAAACTTTGGGACTGGTCCGGAAGTGTATCAGGCTCTAGGTTGTTCTCCAATGATAGTTTTACTACGGGAGCATGTCGACCGCGCCAGGGAGCTCGTCGCTGTCAGTGCATGAAATTTGGGTTGGGAAGAGCCTCGCGAGGTTGTCGTGCAATCTTGCAAGGATATAGGTTGGCAGCATTTTCCTGGAAAAGAAATAGGACCTTTGTTAACCGTTCACGTAGCTTAAACGCGGAGGAAAGAATGCCAACAGAGCTGCCTAGCTGGCGGGCAGCACTCGCGAAGCCGACTATGGACGAGAGGTAAGAAACAAGAATAGATATATTACATACCTCTTTGTCTAGATTCTCGATCCGTCTAGATATCGTTGAGTGGTTGGGGTGACCGTCGCGGGCAACTCCGGAACGTACTTTTCAAACCCGAAGAACTGTTCTGCACCTGCATTTGACAGCTTCTCATCAAGAGCGGTCGCTACAAATAGCTCATCAGGCATGTTGGCCGTCGCAGGCCCAACCGCGACTCACGCAAATCCTCCTCCAGCATCGGTGGTGAGGCAACATCTGGACTGGACTTCAGAAAGCAAAACCGACATCAGCGAGAATAAGAACACACCAGCCTCAAACGTGTTGTCGTTGTCGCTCATGTCGGAAAGCAAATCTACCAGGCTAGGTATAGTTTGCTTTCGTCTTAAAGGATCACCAGACTCTATCCACGAAATACGAGTCGTGGATGGCGAGAACGTTTGAACCCCCTTCAGGAAAACCCCGAGAACCGCCTATCGGCTTGGCTTGAGCTCCTCTGGGGCACAAGCGAGACTGTGGCATGTTTTCGACCGTACCTCGTAGCATGAGAAGTGCTTGATAAAGGTGTTGGGGGGGAACCTGGGGGCGATTCTGGGAAGCTCTCGCAACGGACAGAGCTATAAGGTGGGAATTAAGGGAGGTGAACCAAAAGTAGTTCCGACTTGAAACGCAAACAGAGCTTCGAGCGTCTGGCCATGCTCCTTGCACAGTAGGGAAAAAACGCGAGATTCCTCACCACATGCCTGACGTTACGAAAGCGATCGGGGCACTCAGCAAACTGAGCAAGCGCATAATTGCCTTGAGGATGCATGGCGAGATGAGGGACCATGAGTTGAGGCCGAGCTTAGACAGAAGACGTGCTCATCAGCATTTAATTAAAATCTATCTTGGTCCAGATACTCTACGCCGGTCTGCGGAATACATAAGGACGAGCAATAGGGAGCCATGGCTTCCTCATCGATGTCGTCGTGGTACGCCATCTCATGGTCGGCATTGTGGTGGGGGTGCGCTGTGTGACACGTGATATGTGACGAGTCATCAGATAGGCTCGCGGCTTCAGGGCGAAAGAGGACTTCAAAGTTGCGTCACGCCATCACACACACCCCAATGCAGCCCGGGGCGGGTTCACAGTGCAACACACTTCGATTCGCTCTCGACCACGTTTGTCATAGCTCCAGTGGGAGGCTGCATTTGACGGTGGTCCTCATACCGCATTGTCCTACCGTACGTCACAGACTCTCAACCGTTGGCCGCTGTCTTCCCAGCGATTAAATGCCACGAGACGACCTTGATTTCCGCGGAGCACCTCACGCCCGCCTTCCAAAGCGTCGACAATCCTCTTTTGCCCAAAGATGCTCTTGACTCCACACACGCACCTCCAATCGTTAATCCGACCGTCCACTCCCAAATAGAGACTGAGACGCAACAGCCCAGTCTTTCCAGCCTTGCAAACGGCGTCTGGACCCCGTGATCTGGATGGCTGATCGTTCTACTACATGGTGCTCAGTCTGACCCTCTAGGAAGCTTACGCCCGAATGTGTCTACATGCAGGTGTGAAGCTGAGGGAGTGAGAGTTTACTAGGTTCACGTTTCTGAATCAAGTTGCAGACCACAGGACACGCTTGCCAGTATGACCGCATTATTTCTCCCGGATCCTAACCTTGTAATCACCTGGCTGCCATCGGCTATGAAAAACATGACAGGCGTAATGCAAAATATTGCCTTGATATCGATAGTAGGCACACAGCCTTCCGTCCATATTTGCTTCCATCATTTTTCAACGGGAAAGCACGTCCTTATCACTATGGAAGTAGACGTTTCCAGACTAGCTGTCCGAAGGCACCCTCAATCGATTTTGGGGTGTCTTTTTCTTGGTAGTATCTCGTGCAGAATTTGTGGACTGCATCCCTAACTGGGCCTTTTCTACATAGGGATATTGCTCTTGCATGTTGTCACGACACTGGCCCTGCCATCGGAGGCAAGATTTGGTCGCAGTCAATTTCATTTCAAAGTTCTACGGTGTCGCATAGATTGGTGTTTCTTCCTCAAGAGTCTTCTTGTTCTTGCGAGTTTATATGCGTTTGGCGTTGCCAGTGCTGTCGGAGCTGCTCACGGGGTAACACAGAGAGCATTGGCGCGGTCTGCTTCACCTGAGCACGTCAATGCCCTTCTTTCTATCAACCACAGGTTTGCGGACATTACCATGGAAGCATTATTTGGAAGCACTCCTTCAAGATTCACAGATGCATGCTGTGCACGCTAAATCCTGTTCCTTCGCTCTCCATCGCACCGTGCTGTATCCTCGTGTTTGCTGTGCGTAATTGACAGTTTTGACCGTTGCTTATTTGGATACAGACAGCCGACCAGATTCCGTGTTAGCTCAGTTCAGATGTATAAGGACGTAACGTCCATCCTGTGGGTTTGAGTGACTTCCCTCGCATTTGCATCTAAGTCGAAGTAGGTGCCTGCATTTCTCTGTCGTGAAATCACCTAATGTCTGAGTCGGGAAGACGCTTTCAAGTTCGTTCTGCTCAAGATGGTGGACGACGTCTCAGCAACCCAGACGAAGAGTAAATTGCTCGAGACGGATATTCTAGTGAGCGCTGCTTGTCCATCATCTCACTCTTGGCCCAACATTGATCCAATTTAGCGTGCCTACGCGCACCTGTTCTGCTCCAACGCTTATCCTTCCGCAGAAATGTCTGCAGATATCAAATCACTCATCGGGGAATACGAGCATCAGCTCGCCGTTATTCGAGACCAGGTCAAGCACCTCATGGGTTGCCTCGCCGACATGGAGCGTCGTCAGGTTCAGGCCAGAGAGGCGCTTGTCAAGCTCCGTGTCGCCGTTGCACCAATCAAACGTTTGCCGCCCGAGCTTCTGTCAGAGATCTTCGAGCATTGCCTGGAGGTCGGGAGTTCGCGCACGATGTTTACGGTGACTGCGAAGAGCAAGGAGGCGCCATTGTTGCTCGGTCGTGTTTGTCGTTCCTGGCGCGCCGTCGCTCATGCGACACCTCGGCTGTGGCGTGACATTTTCGTGAATGTCTGCGATGGCCGTTACTCCGACGAGCTCCGTAAGGATGCGTTACCCGCCTTGCAAACGTGGCTAGCGCACTCGGGCGGTCTCCCTCTCAACCTCGTCTTTCTGTGCAAAGCAGGGCGGGTGTTACCCGGCCTGGTGAACCTCTTCGAGACCATTGCAGCCCACGCAACGAGGTGGAAGACGATCCACGTTCGTTTACAGAACTCGCCGTCGATTCACAGACTCGCTTGCCGTACCTTTGCTGCGTGTACCTCTCTGTCGACGCTTGATGTGACAGATGGCGGCCAGTGCTTGTCGTTTGGCAACCGACAGGCGAACGAGGGCATGCAGCCTATGCACTTTGACCTGTCCCGCGCGCCACTTCATCAGCTTTCGTTGTCGCTCGATGGTCTAGCTGTTCGGGACGTACATGCACCTTGGGCCACGCTCACGCGTCTGTGTTTTATGCGCGACGCGCGTTCGAGCACGACCTCCATCGCGGACTACGTATCCGTTCTCCAGCAATGCACGTCGCTCAAGGAATGCAGTATTTCCATCGGCGACAACGCTCGGGGGGCGCCGCTCCAGTCGCTTGCGCTCGCCAGTCTCGAGTGCCTCCAATTGCAGGTGCTCCGAGAAGCAGCTCAAACGACCCAAACGGGTGATTTCCTGCGTGCCCTGGATGCGCCACGACTCAAAGCGCTCGCGATCGGGGACTATGGTCCCCGGAGAGAGGCCGTATCGTACTACGGTCCTCTGAAAGCGTTCCTGCGTGCGCACGCACGGTCGCTCCGACAATTCCGATTCTTGACAGGCTCCGAGCTCTTCAAGTCGGAGGATATGATCGCACTGATCGCTGAGACGCCGCTGCTGACGGAACTGGAGTTTCGCCCGGACGATGGGTCGTCTCCCAAAGCGCTGTTGGAGGCGTTGACGCCACGGGCAAACGGGGATAGCTTCGAATGTCTGCTTCCGCATCTGGAACGGTACTTTGTGTACTGGGACACGGCGGAGACGATCTTGATAGTGGGGGACATGGTCGAGAAACGGTATGCGCTGGTCGATCGGGGGATCGCGCGGTTGACCTATCTCTCGTGCAAGCCTGCGAGGATCTGTATCGCGTACGATTACGCCCCGCCGCACTTGCTTTTGGAGGACTTGCCTACGCGGCTTGGACCGCTCTGTCGGCCCGGATGGCTGCATGTTGACTGGGAGGCGTATAGATATGACCTCGATTTTCTGTACTGATGGCATGCGTGTGTTGTTTACTCGTGTAGCTCTCTCCTGATGATATGTATCCGTCGGGTCTTTGTTGCCATGGTCATGCGAGGGTTTCTAGTCGGAGGGTGCGCTATTCAACATCGACTCATCGACCCTATGGTATAACCTTCAAATCTTCACCACAGCCAACACAGATGTTACAGTTCTGTGAGGCGTGTACAACACCAAATGATTACCGCCTGTCTGCGAGAAGGATGGGGTATTGTGGGAGTAATGGCGCTAGCCAGTGTGCGAGAATGCTTCGACAAGGTACTGCAAGGCGGGTGCGTCTGTCGCCAGCGTTCCGACAGGCTGTATCCCGAGTCAGATTCTGAGTTCGTCCCTTGAATCTGCACCAGGACCATGCACGAGCGGTTCAATGCACTGAGCGATCCGTGTCGAGAACAGACGTTAACGCACTGTCACGAACGAATCGAAGAGGGGCCGGTTTGAACGTACTGGAAACGCGGACGCGAAATGGGCAAGGGCAAAAAGCGGGTGCCATACTTGTACGGCACGTGTGCGAGGCCCACAGTACCTTGCAAGCAGCGTATTCCGCCCCAAATGTGAGTCTGAAGACGAGGACGCCAGCCTAAACCGGCAGCCAAACCATGTGGTGAAGTGTGAGTCGGCAAGGCGAGGACGGGCCGCCGGAGTTGGGGTCCATCATATTCGTGGCTGTGCCCCCTGGCCCACGTGCTGCTTACTACTACTGTCAGTAGCTTACATACTACTAGTAACGTTTCTTGCCTAGTACCACTCCGGGGTTGCAGCTCGCGCCGTTGCTTGTCAACACATGCCACCGCCATTTTTCAACACCGGTGGAATATCAGCATCCCCGGTGGTTGGCCATTAGCTCTGACTTGTCTTCCACGCAGACCGCCACGTCTCAGCCAGCTTGAAGGGGTTAGGCCGTCGGCGCCACAACGGTTCCGCCAAAAGGCTATGATACTGAGCGACTACCACTCAGTATCCCGGACGGTATGCACACTATTATCCGGAATCAGGTGAGCCAGTGTAGCCTGATGCTTATATCATCTTTGCCATGCGGAAAGTGATCTCTTCCTGTGCGTTGTCACTACGAGTACGCATGAGCAGTGAACGCCGCACACCAGCTGTCCCACCTCAAGGTGTGCAGGTCAGTCCGCGTCTACTCTGTGGGGAGTGTCACTGAGCGGCTCGTGGAACCAGGTCAACTTATAATGATACTTCTCAGGATCCGCGAAATTTTCTTTGGCCGACCAAAGTTTGGAACGGAGCAGTACTGCTGCTTTGATAACCAGTATCGACCCACGTTTCACGGAGCGGAACAGCGATACGTTAGTCCTACTACCGGTAGATGTAAGCGGCTCTTTGTCCAGGCAGTCCATCCTCAGCGTGGTAACCTCGAGAGGACCGAAATCTCCGTTGGACAAGGCACCTTTAGAGCAAGAAAACTTGCTATTTGGCTGTCGTGCCATGACCCATTCCATCCTCTTTGGCTCGTGCGCTGGATTTGGTTCATTCTCGTGCTCTTGTGGCCGTCTAAGCAACCAATGCACACGGGACTCTATCCAGCCTATCTGTCAAGATACTATGGTCAACTTTGGGCTGCTCGTTCCCCTCACGAGTATTCTCTGCGTACAAATAAGTTTGGAGTAGAACCCATCCGCGAAATCACTCATTCTCCTTACCCCCGCCGACTCATCATCTATGACTCTGCATCCGAGTCCTGGAACATCTGCTCTGACCAAGACCTAATTAAGAAACAGAGATATGTTGCGATCTCCTACCGATACGAGGACATCGCTCCTGAAGGTGTCGACGAGGCAACCCGACTCAACCTACAGGAGAAATTCATTGTCAAGGTCGAAGCTGTCGTGGCATCTCTCAACGAGTCTGCCTACTGGATTGATTTGACATTGGTCAACCGTGCGAGCTCATCAGAAGAGACCAACAGGGATCTTTATTGTATGGCAGACGTCTACCGTGGCGCCCAGTTCACGCTCATCATGCTCTGTCCTCCTTCTGAGGTCACCGATGAGGAGGCATGGAAGGGATATGGAGAGCGTCTTTGGACTCTTCCAGAAGCCCTCTTGAGCCGTGAGCTGCGCTTCAAATTCAGAGATGGTCATGTCACACCGATCACGCTTCACCAACTCGCGAACCGCGCCTATGCCCACTTGGCAGAGGAGTCTGCCATCATTAATTCATACGCACTCAGAGATCCATTAGAGAGGTTAGAAAGGCTTTCGATGCTCAAGTTTGCCCTTTGGCGGCGCACGAGTAGGACTTTACGGCAACTTGAAACGAGCAAGGAGGCCGAGCCCCAGTTCAGAGCAGAGAGAGTGTATGCGCTCATGGGATTCTTCGTGCATCGCATCCATCCCCAGTTCCAAGAGACGGAATTACAGGCCCTTGTCAGGCTTTCGATGGCTAACGACAATGACCGCATCGTAGAGCGCTTGGTCTCCCTCCTTCCTCATCGAATTCCCGAAACCGCTTCCTGGCACGCAGAGGAAGATGAATGGGAAACGAATCTATGGGACATCGAGCCTGAAATCCAGGTAGTAGGACTAACAGAAAGACATGCGATTGTCCTCGGAGGGTGCCGAGCAGCCGCCATCCGATGGAAAGACTTTCCTTCGGTCACTTTTGCTACGCGGCGCTCAATAACCCGCCTCATCGCCAGTTACCTACCACTTTTTTTCTGGGCAATCTTACTCGTCGGGATCTTTCTTGAAACTAGTGATCTTATTCCAATCACGGATGCAACAAGACACATTCTTCTGATCGTCGCACCCGTCTTGGTGGTCGTCATACCCATCTTGATGATATTCGCACCCCACCTGGTGGCATATGGGACCTCCGGTCGTATAGTGCATGCGCAGCCGTGGCTAGTCGGTGTAAAGGGTGTGATCTCTGCAGAAGATGCCTCTGCACTCATGTATGGAGGTGCAATCTCCGCCGTACCAAGGACATCCTACAGCGCCTCCGGAACCCCACTAGCCCGAACCGAAAAGGGCCAGTTCAGACGTGGAGACCCGGGGCAACTGACAGCCCTCCGGCCCCACCGCACTTTTCACGCAAGAAGGGTCGACGATGACGACGACGATCTGTACTCGCTCGTCGACACCGTCTCTGCGACGATCTATTATTTCCGCGCGGAGCGCCCGCCGACGGTGTGCCTGTTCACGGGTCAAGAATCCGGGATGGGGAGATTTGTGCTGTGTAGCGAGCGATGCTCGGTCAACGAGCTGCACAAGGAGACGGTGATCAGGATGCCGTGGCACGTCAGTCAGCTGATGCGCGCATGCGACTGGGTCGCGCTCAACTGAACGAACTCTGGCGTTATCTGACGCTCGTCGTGGTTCGGCCCTCGTGATGACCTGACTCATATACGGCTTCGTGCCGACACGTGCATATTGCGTGTATGTACGTCTGTATGGAGCCGAAGGTGCGTTCCGGATTCGACTCACGCCAGACTGGTCAACATTCTCCACACCCTGGACATTCAGAGACATTCGATTACTGCTGTAAGTAGTGTACGCTATAAAAAGAAGGGTAGATTTGAAGGGTAAGTAGATATATAAATATGTGCATTGGCGAAGTTAGTTCCTCTCACCCCAGCCCACGAGGAATCGCACAAGCCTAGATGGACGCCTTACCTCTGGGCTCATATGGCAACAAAACCGCCAAGAACCCCGCAAATATGATGACGCCCCCAGAAATGTACACGGGCTTCGCCGTCGCCAAATCCGTGTACAGTGCAACAACCGATGCCTGTGCATCGATTCATGAGCTGCTCTGCCACATCGACCCAAACGTACGAAAAGGAGACGTACCATCACGCCAAACACGCGGTATGCCATCATCGTTAGACCGTTGCCTGTGCCCCGATCCTTGGCAGGGAATATCTCTGGAGAGATCGCACGCAGCACACTAGTCATGATCTACCCGTACGGTAAGCTGTCATCAAACAAAACCGTTGTCGCCAGCGGACATACGCTAGTGCAAAATGCGTAACCACAGTTCCACCCCAGAAGTTGATTCGGCGTCCTCGCGATCGTGGTGGCGTACAAGAATGCGCCGGTGAGTGCTTTATTTGGCAGGATGTCATTCCATGACGGTGATACACTGCACGGGGGGAAGACTCACCTAAGGAAACCGCGAGACTCCCTCGTCGCCCAACGTATGGCAACTCGACAGCCCATCCGGAAAGGAGGGCGGCAGGAATAGAGATGACACCAAGGATCACTAGCTGTATCAAAACGTGAGTGTTGTGTTACGATAGGAGTGCAGAGCGCTTTACGTTGCGGTACGTGATGTAGAGGGATCCGTCTCCAAAGTCAGCATCGCGTGTCGTCAGTCTAGAGAGATCTTAATTACAAAAAATTCTAATAGCACGTGTACTCACATGTACGGTAAAAAACTGTGGTAAAGGGTTGAACCGAGACCGATGGCCCCTAGAATAAATACAATTTAGTCAAAAAATATCTGGAAGGCACGGAGCCTTGGCGTACCCCAGATAGCGATCAACAGGCTGGTCGCCAAAGCCATCCTCGCAGTCGAAAACAGTGCCTTGATGTGTCCCATATCGTACTTCGAGCCCCTATGTAGAACACTCCGAACGGGTCTCGGCGACGACTTGTCTCGGATACAACCTGGTGCCTCTAGCTCCTCGACAGTCAGTGTCGTCGTCTTGCCATTGTATTTTGCCAGCCGGTGGATAACGTCGACAACTTCTTTGTCTCTCCCAATCCCAGAAAGGAATCGTGGACTCTCTAGGAGGGTGAAGAAGAAGAACCGAATACACCATAGGAGGAGGACGAGTCCGCTAAACGCAAAGAGAAGGTATCTCCAGCCCATGTTTTGGGATCTCGTGCAATTCTCGGGGGAAGAACAAGAAAAGTTGGCGATTAGAGGCCATGCGATCTGTGCGGGGTTGTTAATGTACCGGAGCGGATCCCCATATCAAGCTTACCAAGCCACCGGTGAGCGCCCCTACGATATTCCAGACCGACAATATGGTGAGAAGATACTGATGAGACCCTGGGAGGAAATCTAGTGCGAAAACATATCGGTTGAGCAATTTGAGAAGTATAGACGAGCTTTAATATACCCAGAAAGACAGCAAAATCCACAGGGAAGCTACCTTCAATAGACTTCAGTATATGCCTCGTCCAGTGATGCTGATAAACGTACCTCCCGCGCCAAAAGTAGCGATGGCGAGCAGGGAGGCCAGGGTGATGAAATTTGGTGCACCACCAGCTGCCAGGCCGAAAATACCAGTAATGAGCAACGTCAAATTGTATGACCACCTGAAAATCCGCTGAGTAAACAAAGAACAGGAGCACAACTGAGACCCATACCTTCGACCCCAGATGTCGCATCCGAAGCCCCAAAAAATTGCACCAACAAGGAGACCAACGTCCTTGGCCAAGGCCAGAAATGGGGCATCAAAATGAAATTCGTAGAGCACAGGTATGAGGATGAACGAGGAGAACACCTTGCACAGCATTCTTCATTTAACATTGAACGCTGTTTTCCAAGATGCACTTACAGGCCCGACGCCATTACTGTAAACCATCTATAAGCATCACTTTCGGGTGGTCAATAAGAACAAGACGTACGTGAACCCACCAAAACCAGCAATGATGAACAGGTGCCACTATGACGGTGTATGCTCATTTCACCGATAAAACAGTGCATGGACCAGCGACCCACCTGGTATCTACCCATGCCAATCTCTTGTATCGCGCGATTCAGAACCTGGGCCTTTGCTTGATACACTGGATCGCTGTATCCGTCCTCATATAGGTCTGTCGCAAACGCTCCAGGCGTTCCTTCGAGCGGCCCATGTTCATCTATGGAGTGCTCCTGAGAGGTAGAATGGGTGTGCATCGAAGGCATTAACAGGTGCAGAGTCAACCAAAGGAGAAAAAGGTAGAGGCAATGTTTAGCGAGTTTCCCGAAGCTCGTACATATACGAAGGGCACAGGCAGTACCATACACAAGATACTGAGTGGCTGTGGGATGTACGTACCAGGTATTGGAGTCGGTTCTGCTGTTGTTGGGGTGCAGTGCGTCTCAAGTGGACTTCAGTTCCATAGCTTCACACAGCAAAAGGGATGGATATTGTGACTTACCCAAGTCTTTAGAAGCAGTGACAAGTCCAATCAATGGCCTAGCGGTCGGTTATATGGGTGACAGCTGTCAGAGATATTTCAGTCTTGGAGTGTCTGCTCAGGGATCCAGAAACTGAATTTGTAGGCAAAGTGGCTGAAACTTACGGACACAAAATGTGAACTGCCTCGAGTCGCTACTAATCTACAAGCGACGTCAAGAGAAGTGCCGGCCATTGAGTCACCCCGGGCCAGAGTCGCTAGCATGAGCCGTTATTGGCAGCTCGTCTTTCGTTCAGCTCATGAGTATAACGCCTGAGTCTGAGATGCCTCCGAGTATTGCGCGTTGTAAACGATGGTGCATGAATTTAATAAACTAAAAGCTGACTGGGCGGAGGCTTAGACTTGCAGTGTCACGTCACGGTTGTGCCAGCAGCCGCCCATGAACGTGAAACGATGTGGTGCACGTGATCTGGCTGTTCCTGGTCTATTTCCCTAAACCGGAACTTGTCCGGCTAAAATTACAGTGGATTTTGTTTGACGGTGTTCATAAGTGCGTGAAAACCGTCTAACAAGAAATCTGCAGCTTCTTGCTAAATAATAAAAACCCATTTTGGCGTCCAACATACTCCAACGCGAGACAGGTGCTTAAGTGAATAAATATGTGCACCACACACAAACATCGAAGCCGACTCCTCCTACACCAGGAGAATCACACAAACCTAGATGGACACCTTGCCTCTGGGTTCATACGGCAACAGAACCGCCAAGAACCCAGTAAATATGATGATGCCTCCAGAGATGTACACTGGTACTGCTGTCTCCAAATTCGTGTATGGCGCGATGATCGGTGCCTGCACGTTAGTTCGTGAGTCGCTCGTTACGTCAACCCAAATGCACAGAACCAAGAGACATACCATCACACTAAACACGAAGTTCGCTGTGATCACCAGACCAATGCCCGTGCCGCGATCCTTGGCAGGGAATATCTCTGGAGAAACCGTGCTTATCACGTTGCTTGCAATCTGCCCAACGTTGAGCCATCATCAAATAACAGCATCGTCACCCATGGACGCACATTAAGGCAAAATACATAGCCACAGTTCCATCCCAGAAGCTGATTCGATGTCCTCGAGGCCGTGGTGGCATACAAAAAGACACCTGTAAGCACTTTATTTGACAGGGTATAGTAGAGGTGTCCTGTACGGGAAAAAACTCACCTGAGGAGATGGCAAGACTCCCTCTTCGTCCAATGTATGGCAACTCAATAACCCATCCAGAAAGCGGAGAGGAAGGGATGGCAATGGCAGCAAGAATCACTTGCTATCATTAAAATGTGTTAGTGACATGTCATTATGCGTGCGAAGGACTTTACGTTGCGATACGTGATATAGAGGGATCCGTCTCCAAAGTCAGCATCACGTGTCGTCAGTCTAAATACTGATGTTAATGACAGAGAATCCTAATATGAGTGTACTCACATGTACGGTAGAAAGCTGTTGTAAAGGGTTGTACTAAGGCCACCTGCCCCTGGGGTGAACTCAATTACAAGATCCCCGGAGGACAGAGAGCCTTGACATACCCCAGATAGCGATCAGCAGGCTGGTCGCCAAGGCCATCTTCGCGGTCGAAAATAACGCCTTGATGTGTCCCATATCGTACTTCAAGCCTCTGCGTAGAGTGTTGCGACCTGGTCTCGGCGACGACCCATCTCGGATACAACCTGGCGCCTCTAGCTCCTCGACAGTTAGTGTCGTCGTCTTGCCATTGTATTTCGCCAACCGGTGGATAACATCGACAGCTTCCTTGTCTCTTCCAACCCCGGAAAGGAATCGTGGGCTCTCTAGAAGGGTGAAGAAGAAGAACCGAATACACCATAGGAGGAGGATGAGTCCACTGAACGCAAAGAGAAGGTATCTCCAGCCCATGTTTTGGGATCTCGTGCAGTTCTCGGGGGAAGAACAAGAGAAGTTGGCGATTAATGGCCATGCAACCTGTACAGAGGTTGTTATCGCATCAGAGCAGATATTCATATCAAGTTTACCAGGACAGCGACGAGTCCCGCCAAGTTACTCCAAACTGAGAACACAGCGAGAAGGTACTGATGAGACCCTGGGAGGAAATCTGGCGTGAAAAAATTAGTTGAATAATTTTGGAAATATAGATGAATATCGCCTACCCAAAAACACAGCCAAATCCACGGGAGCGCAGCCTTCGTAGACCTTAGTACATGTCTCATCCAGAAATGTTTATAATTTACCACCCACACCAAAACTAGCGATGGTAAGCAGGGACGCCAAGGTGATGAAATCTGGGGATGCACCGGCAGCCAGGCCGAAAACACCAGTAATGAGTAATGTCAAGTTGTATGACCACCTGGAAAATAGTTGGATACACCGAGACAGGAACACAACCGAGAAACAGACCTTCGACCGAAAATGTCACTTCCGAAGCCCCAGAAGATCGCACCGACAAGGAGACCAACGTTTTCCGCCAGAGACAGAAATGGGCCGTCAAAATGGAACTCATAGAGCACCGGCGTGAGGATCAACGGAGAGAATACCTAGCATACCATCACCCATTCAATATTAAATGTTGTTTTCCAAAGTCCACTTACAGCTCCAGTACTGTTGCTGTGAATCATGTGTATACATTACATTTGAGTGGACGATAAGAACAAGACGTACGCGATCCCCCCAAAACCAACAATGACGAACAGGTGCCACTATGATGATGTACAGTCAACTGATAAACAAAATTGGATCGACAAGTTACCTGGTATCTGCCCATGCCAATCTCTTGTATCACATGATTCAGAATCCGGGCCTTTGCTTGATATACTGGATCACTATATCCATCCTCATATAGGTCTGTCGCCAACACTTCGGGCGTTCCTTCGAGCCGCCCATGTTCATCTATGGGTCGCTCCTTCTCCTGAGAGGCGGACTGAATGTTTGTCGAAGGCATTTACAGATGTGAAGTCGACCAGGGAGAAAAAAGGCAGAGGTAAGATGTAGCGAGTTTCCCGGAGTCGAACACATACGGAGGGCATAGGCAGTGCCACCCATTGCCTATCTCACTCCAGAGCCAGTGAAACGATCTGGTCCCGTAGCGGATAAGTTTGCCATGTGACTCCGAGACGGCCCTTGCACGGCTGTGGTTCCCCGCCCATTTCTACCTCAGGCGAGTCGTAACATCCATTTTTCGGCTAAAATGTATGCACGCTGTCAAAAATCCCGTTGCGATGAACAAGCGATAACTGACAGCGTGGGTCTTCCAAATCTTCCGGGTGTTCCAGTTTAGATGCCAGCATCTGTCAGAGCAGCGTGGACTCAGATAGAAATGCTTTCGGGTACTAGTATACCAGAAGTAACTAGGCGTCACTTGTATGGGTGGCAACCGTCAGATATTTTGGTGTCAGTGCATCTGATGGAGCGGGTCGAACAACTGTCGCCATTTAGTAATGAGCGGAGAGAGCCGCTTGAAGGCACCTACAAATATGAAGTATGAACTGCCTCTCGCCGAACGCATTACATGATGCAAGCGGAAGTAAAGGCATGGCTGTGGGATCGAATCTACAGAGCTAAACACTGGGCTTGGACAGAAGATGTAGTTCTGACCTACGAAATTCAAACCGGAGGGCTCGGACGCGTAGCGTATGGTGGGTGAAATGACAGTGTCGTTTTGTACGAATCCGCCTGGATGGTGAGAGTGGGTGCCGTGCTAGAGGTTCTGACATGGTCACTGCATGCCACTGGTGGGTGCGACCAACGCCATCAATATTGGGTG